>PVJN01016921.1:0-41513 GCA_004026805.1 Lasiurus borealis | reverse complement strand
TATTTTTATTGATTTCAGAGAGGAAGGCAGAGGGGGAGAGAAATGAAAACATCAATGATGAAAGAATCATGGATTGGCTGCCTCCTGGACAACCCTCACTGGGGACCAAGCCCACAACCCGGGCATGTGCCCTTGACCAGAATTGAACCCTGGACCCTTCAGTCCACAGGCCAACACTCTTTCTACTGACCCAAACCAGATAGGGCATAATTATTTATTAATTTTTGTAAATGGGATTGGTGGATGAAAAATATTTCTATGAAACTAAAGTTTTCTCAATGAAAGTATGTTACACACACACACACACACACACACACACACACACATGTAACTAGTGGGTATAGCTAAAGGTTTTATTTTACCAACACTGACATACTGAAATATTCTGAAGCAACTGAGAATTCCCTTTAATAATCTTAATATAAAGCTATTCTAATAAAACTGTCTAATTTTATGTGGAATTAAAACCTCAAGGAAACATGTAACTCCACACAATAACTTAAATGTTTACCTTGCCCTCTGCCATGTACGTCTGATTGATAGATTCTGACACTCTGCCCACAATAGCTATTATATCCAACCAGTGAGCACCTAATTGATAATGATGAAAATCATGTCTGTGTCTGTGGCATATGTTGAACATCTGCTTCTGGCTGTAATTTTAAATGTATGTCTTGTGTTTAAAACTGGGGCATTGAAAAAATGTTTTCAGTTTTCAGGTTATTTTTTAAAAATTTTGGCTGAGCCGTGAGACTAAAATTATAGTAGAGACTTTCACTCTAAAAGTGTGTTTCAAAAGAATATAAAAGAATCAGAAGCACAGCCCATATAATTATAAAAAATTGATATAGAAAATATTTCTGTTTCTATAATTTGTATGTATCTATAAATATCCATCTTCAAAATCACATGTGTATGCATATATGATTTACTATTTAGGCATCTAGTCAGAGTTCACTGTTCATTAAAATGTTAAACTGAAATATGTACTAATCTTTTCTTATAAGTATTGGGAAAAGGAAAAAAATGAAATTTGAAAAGTTCCTGTTTACAAGCTGTCTTGAAAAAAAAAATATATCCTATCTAATAAAAGAGTGATATGCAAATTAACCATCACTTCACTACCCCCACCAGCCACACCTACCAGCCAATCAGGAGCAGATATGCAAATTAACCCAACCAAGATGGCTGTGGCCATGGAGAGAGCAGGAGGCCTAGTTCCGCTCAAGGCTACAAAGTTTTAATTGTAGAAGACAAATAAATCCCAGATACCAGGGCCTCTGCCTGGGTCACCATGGGGTGTGGCCAGCCTGCAAACCACCAAAGGCCCCTTGCCCAGGCCACCCCATGGCCCAAGGGAACCCCCACCTTGATCAGGGACACCCTGCTGGGCAAACCAGCTGGCCCTAACCCATGCACCAGGCCTCTATCCTATCTAATAAAAGAGTAATAAGCAAATTGACTATCACTCCAACACACAAGATGGTTGCTCCCATGTTGTCAAAAATGGCTGCCCCCACAAGATAGCCAACAGGGTAGAGCAGTTGGGAGGAACCAGGCCTGTAAGAAAGGGCAGTTGGGGGTGATCAAGCCTGCAGGGGAGGGCTGGCAGAGGAGGGCAGTTGGAGATAACCTGGCTTGCAGGGAAGGACAGTTGGGGGGGACCCAGGCCTGTAGGAGAGGGCAGTTATAGGTGACTAGGCCTGCAGGGGAGGGCAGTTATGGGTGACCAGGCCTGCAGGGGAGAGTTAGTTAGGAGCAAATGCACTTATCTTAATAAAGATATGTATGAATTGGTAATGCATAATAAACATAATGTAAGGATGTAGATATATGTAGATATAGATATGGTAATATGTAAATTTAGATATAGATTTAGATATAAATATGGCTATTTAGCTATAGATGTAGATTTAGGTAAAGATATAGATTCAGATATACATGTGGGAATATAGATACTTATTCCATCAATATGGTTCATGATGAAAGGTCTCCTTAGCATACCTTCAGAGATAAAGAAGTTTGTGAATCTCCAGTTTTAAATGCAATTTCAATGCAAAATTTAGACTACTTTTCCCCAAACATGTGATAATGTTAAAATGAAATTATGCCTTCAAATTGCCTATTAGAAAACTGCAATTGTATAAATAACTCTGATTTGTGGAATATGCGCCATACGAACAGCGTAGAATAAGAGGGCAGATACAAACATCGTAAGGAGAAATCACATTGTTGAGAAGACTAAACATCTACCCAAGTAGAATCATGTCTATTACCTATAAGTAATATATCAAAGTACACCAAGTCAATTTATTTAAAATTAATTAAATTAACCATACAATACATTAACTTACATCACAGACATTGCCAATGTGCCAGTAGAATAGGGGAGGAGTCAGGGACTGATTAAGGAAGAAGAATTAACACCTAATATAGACTCAGAATGTTGCTTATTTTTCATCCAATTGAAGCGCTCATTTATCTTAAGATTGCCTGCCTACAGAAACAGGATAGGGCTGCAAAACCAGTGACAAAACCACGATGGTGTTGGAAGTCTAGCCAAGCTACTCCATGGCCTTGTTGCCTTGGCAACTGTTCTGTGTGGCAAGAGACACCTTCATGGACAGGAGCCCCTCCGGCAAGTGTGGGCTCCGGGGGACAGGGCACCCCAGCAAGTACAAGTCTGGACGCAATCCCCCACCAGCCAGCCCTCTGATCGACAGTCTCCCCGGCTCCTGGGCCTTCTCCTTGGGCACCCTCAGACAAGACCCCCCTGACGCTTACCAAAAGCCCAGGCCCTAGGTGAGAATGGACTGTGCCAGCCTTATGCCAGCAACCCCAAAGCATCCCACGCCATTCAAGTAAAAAATAAAACTAGTGACACACACTGCTGTGTTGAGGCAGACTTGCTGTGCCTCAGTTTCCCTATCATTAAACCAGTGATGATCACAGCTCCCTTCTCATGAGGTCGGAAACATGGAAGGAGTGAGAGGAAAGAAAGCGTTTCAAGTGCTGTGTAGAGTGGCACCAGGTAAAAGCTGCATCAGCGCTGGTGATTATTGTGTGCTGACATTTAATCTCCGTTTATTTCTAAATGTTTTTAAATGTAGATGTTGATTACATTCAGGCAACCAACAACTCTCCTCGTGTTTCCTGGTGTTTGCTCCTCAATACCTCTAACGGAACAATGAAGCCGATTTCTTTTTTGCCAGCAATCCGGAATTTCACTTTCACAAAATGTGATGTGTTAATTAGGTGTTGTTACTGTTGTTTTCTGTCACCCGTTAGGATATATTTCAGTTTCCTTATCAACACACAAGTCCAGGAGAGAAGGTAACACTAGGATTATGAATTAGGCCACAACTGCTCTTACAAAACTCTGTTTTAAAATATATTTTGTTGATTTTTTACAGAGAGGAAGGGAGATGGATAGAAAGTTAGAAGCAGTGATGAGAGAGAAACATCAAACAGCTGCCTCCTGCACGCCCCCTACTGGGGATGTGCCCGCAACCAAGGTACATGCCCTTGACTGGAATAGAACCTGAGACCCTTCAATCAACAGGCTGATACTCTATCCACTGAGCCACACCAGTTTCGGCTCTTATAAAACTCTATTGATGATTCAATTTTATCTCATCTATCTATCTATCTATCTATCTATCTATCTATCTCCCTCCCCACTTTGGTACAGCTCTAAAAAGAAATATGTGACAACCTAAAAATGAAGATCAAATTGAGAGGTGACATGTTTATTGGCGATTTGTTGAAAGCCACGGAGAGTGGACATTGTCCTGAAAGGAAGAATTTGCTGAGCCTTGTGCTGGCCCGAGGGAAATCCCCATTTTAGGGCATGGCATCTCAGCCACAGCCACAGCTGGATGGAGAAGACACACATCCGCTGTCCCGGGTGGATGGGGCTTTTCAAACAATTATTTGGAGAAGAAAGACACACGTTGCTTGGAAAGAATCTATTTTGACTAATTTACTCAGTATCTGTCCTCATATACACCTGGCAGTCTCCTGCACCTCCGATAGGGGACAGTCCCTTGGATCTCTTAGGTGACAGTGAGTGAACGGTGGGTGTTGTGGAGAGGAAGAGAGATCGGGGCAGACCCAAGTAAGTCCAGACATTGACAAGGCACAGGAGCTTCTGTACACTGTCTTCAGCAGCGTAGCCTTGAACTAGAAGGACTGGGCCCTTTTTACAGGCTCAGGGCATGCAAGAGGCTCTAAAATGCAAGAAGATCCAGTGCTGTAACTCCAGGATCCCCCGTCCCATCTTGCAAATTCATAAACTACCCAGCAGCACTCTGACATGGGCGTAGGAGATTTCAATTAATGAACTGTCAACCTTTTGGGGAGCTCTGCTGCTTTCCTAATTAAGTTCCGGGCTCAATTCACAGCTTTTAGTGCCCCGGAGTGGAGGTGAGAACATCTTTATATGCCACCGAAGAGGCCCTTTGGCCGTTACACTCCACCTAAATCGGTGACTAATCAGCTTCGGCCTGTCACTGTCTTTCTCCAATGCATCCATTGTCCCCACAACAACCATCAAATGCCATCCTTTTATAATGACTGCTTTCCTCAAAGGCCTGCTACGCTGGGCCCGTTAGTAATTTCACCTCCAGACGTCTCACCTTTAAACTGACCGCCTGATCTCTCAGAACATTTAGCAATGACATCGCCACAGGAAGTCAGGAAGTAGGGGGAGTGGCCCTCAGGGCCAGCTGGTGGGGGGTGCGCACTGTACAGTTACACATCATTGTCCGCAAAATGAAATGCCCTAAGTCTCTGTGTTTAGAAAACAAACTCTGAGCGTGGTGTGCAGGAGGCTTTCTGGAAAGGGGTCCCAGGAAAAAGACTTTGGAGAGAGCCAAACCTGGTTTGGCTCAGTGGATAGAGCATCGGTCTGCAGACTGAAAGGTCCCAGGTTCGATTCCGGTCAAAGGCATGCACCTTGGATGCGGGCACATCCTCAGTGCGGGGTGTGCAGGATGCAGCTGATAGATGTTTCTCTCTCATCGGTGTTTCTAGCTCTCCATCCCTCTTCCTTCCTCTCTGAAAAAATACAATAAATTATAATTTTTTTAAAAAGACTTTGGAGAGAGCAATGGAAACAGACTTGGTGAGAGAGAGATGGTGAACGGGGATACAGTGGCGGCAGTAACTTCGATGGGTCCCACACTGTGGTGAAGCTTTAAACATGGCCTCTGCAGAGGCCACGAGAACAAGTCACGTGTCCCCTTGTTGATCAGATGAAAACTTGAGAGAGGCCTCTACCTTCAGCACCGAGATGCAAGCAGAGGTCATTAATACTCAATATTCCTAGCCACTGAGGTTTTAACAGGGGATCAAGATGGTCCACCATATCAGGCACAAGTTTTTGTTGTTGTTTTTTAATACATGTTATTGATTTTTTACAGAGAGGAAGGGAGAGGGATAGAGAGTTAGAAACATTGATGAGAAAGACACATTGACAGCCGCCTCCTGCACGCCCCCCACTGGGGATGTGCCCGCAACCAAGATACATGCCCTTTCAGTCCGTAGGCTGACGCTCTATCCACTGAGCAAAACCAGTTTTGGCAGGCACAAGTCAACTATGATAATTTGTCATAATGGCTATGAATGAGTACTTGAGTATTTTATGAATATTCATGCTTGGATCTTTAACCAAATCAGAGGAGAGGGGGTTATTTCTAGAGAAAAAAATATGTTTATGTTAAAGGCATGTAACAAATATTTCCTAGAACATGGAAAAAACATTATATGTTATAGATGAAATGGCTTAAAACATTGATTAAAACAATCTTCAGGAGACTAACTCTTATTTCATGACCACTAATATTATACAGTCCACTACACGGAAGATTGTATGCATTTTGATTTTCAATAATATGCATGTAAATATAGGATTAGAATGTTCAAAAATTCAATATAATTGTAATGTATTCAAACTAGCGATGTCATAAGAATCAGTCAATGGAGTTGGGAAACTCCATAAACACTGGATAATGATAGCATAGATTGATACAATTATTTTGGTATCGCCTTTGGAAGTCCAATCCCACCATTTCCAATCATCCCATGAATATCACCATAGATCATATACCATGATGGTTAGGTGAGATTATGAATGGGCTTGAGGTATTTGTAACCATAAGTTCCTGTGAAAAGAATAAAGAATGAAGACATTGGCTCTCATTGAGAATAAAAATATATACACCATGGTGTCTGAATAAAATGCCTGAAATGTATTACATCTCCATAAGAAAGGCAACGAGTCCCAAACTTAGCATTTTGAGATGCCAGTGCTCTGGATGCTAATTTTACTAACAACAGGATTCATCTTGAAATAGCAGCCTGCTCTGCTCTCTATTTCCTATTCTACCAAAACACTACCCCGGACCTTCTGTTAAGATTCTCTGGAACACATTCCTTATTTTCCATCTCATTCACGGATGCGCGGTGGCCATTCTAGGAACCAGTTCAATGCGGCAATCGGCGTGAGAACAGAATAATGGAACACTCTGTATGAGATGTGTGGGAGCATATTTCTATTTATCTGTATTTATCCCAGCGCTAAGACTCATTGTTCCCTAAATGAACCCCAAATAATGGAGCTCCATACCGAATATGTGAGGTTTAAGTTCAATTTTCTTTGTATAGACTGCAGCCAATAAAAATAAGCGAATAAGGGTAAGGAGCACAGTGTTACTATAATGACATGTCATTAGTCATTTTCCATATACTGTCCTCTCTCTCCCCACAATTTCTTTAAAAAAAAATGAGTTCCCGTGGTCAAAAGGGTAAGTGAAGAAAAGCGTCTCCATGGGAATGAGAATAAATCCATCAGGAGCAGAGGCAATAACTAAGCCGGTAGATCAGGGGCATCATCCTGTGGGCGCAGGACAACATATTTCCGCTGACACTGGGAACAGTCAGCCGGTTAGGGTGCTCTGCCGCCGCCCACCCGTGAGTGATGGCGCCACGCTGCTGGGAGTGGCTGCCATCCTTCACTCTTTTCTCGCCGTGTCACATTTTTCATCGTGTCCTAGGTACACTGCGAAGATGTATTTCAGCCCTAACCTTCATGACATGGAGGGAAAATAAATGTGCGTTTCAGTGAGTGAAGTGCAATGTTTCACCCGTGACAAGGGCCTTTCAGTTTTAATGACGGTAACTAACTGCTTTGACTAACAACTGACTTTCTCCTCTACGTCTGCGAAAGTGAAAGACTATACTGTACACTGCTGAGTGGCCAGATTATGATGATCTCTGAATGCATAATGATCTGGCCACTCGGTGTATGTATATATGTGTGTGTGTGTGTGTGTGTGTGTGTGTGTGTGTGTGTGTGTGTGTGTATAAAATAAGGGTAAGAATATATATATATTAGAGGCCTGGTGCATGAATTTGTGCATGGGTGGGGTCTAGCCAGCCTGGTCTGGGGAAAGGGATATGGGTGGTTTGAGTTGGCCAGCCTGCCTGCTGAAAGAACTCTCATTTAAGGGGACTATTTGCATATTAGCCTTTTATTATATAGGATATAGACTGAGTGGCCAGATTATTATGTGTTCAGAGATCATCATAATCTGGCCACTCAGTGTAAAGTGGTAGCTTGAGATATGAGTGCCCTAACATCAGAGACTTTTGAGATACGAGCCATCGAGCAAGCGATTTTTGCTTTGAAATACGAGCAACATTTGAGATAGGAGTCATCGAGAGGATCGGCCGGCTGCACACCACCCACCAGTTTACCACGACTGGAGCATCTCATAGTTTCCCACGCTTCAAGGTTATGGAACGAATTAAACTCGTATCTCGAGGTACCACTGTATATTACTCTCCACATTATGGATTCTGGCTTTTAAATGATTCTTCCAAAGTTCACCAAATATGCAGTAAATACATGTGACTGCTACATTTTTCTTGAATGCACGCATCATACTTTAGAACACACAAATAATTGTTTGTTTGTATTTAATCCTATTATACACGTCCTCAAAATGTGAATTGTAGACTTCAAGGAGCCCCTGAGAACTTTTCAGGGAATCTGCAAAATAAAATTATGTTTCAAGTATTGTATTATCTGACTTTTTATTTTTAGTTGCTGACATTTGAAATGGTACAGAATCAATGGTGGGTACCCTGCTGGCACTATCACGTGGAACTCCAAAATGTCTCGGTAGTCATTGTACTTTTCACTGTTACACATACAGCTAAAACAACAAGCAAGCAGGTTCCAGTGAAAGATAACCTCACTTAATGACTGTTGATTTCTTGATGGTAGCCATTCTGGCAGGTGTGAGGTGCTATCTCATGTGGTGTGAATTTGCATCTCTCAGATGGTTAGTGATGCTGATTATTTTTTCATATGTCTATTGGCCACCTGATGTCTCCTTTGGAAAAGCGTCTAGTTCAGGTCAACAAACAACAGGTGCAGGTGAGGAGGTGGAGAAAAGAGAACCTTAGTACCCTGTTGGTGGGAATGCAGATTGTTGCAGCCACTGTGGAAAACAGTATGGAGTTTCTTCAAAAAATTAAACAGGGAACTGCCTTTTGACTCAGCGATCCCACTTCTGGGAATATATCCTAAGAAGTCCCAATTACTGATTTGAAAGAACACAAACATCCCTATGTCAATAGCAACACTATTTACAATAAACAAGATCTGTAAATAGCCTAAGTGCACACCAATAGAGCTGTGGAGCCGAGACCGTGGATAGAGCTCAGTGGATAGAGCGTCGGCTTGCAGACTGAGAGGTCCCAGGTTTGATTCCGGTTGGGGGCATGTACCTTGCTTGCGAGCACATCTCCACTGTGGGGTGTGCAGGAGGCAGCTGATCGATGTCTCTCTCTCATAGATGTTTCTGACTTTCTGTCTCTCTCCCTTCCTCTCTGTAAAAAAATCAATAAAATATATTTAAAAAAAAGAGCTGTGGAACATTTAGAATGGAATGCTATCTAGCCATTAAAAAGAAGGAAATCTTACCTTTTTGTGAGAGCATGGATCTACCTGAACGTTATTGTGCTAAGTGAGATAAGCCAGGTAGTGTGCCATGCCAGCACCGCCAAGGGTTTGTGAACCTGAGGAGGGGCGGTGACGGATTAAAGAAAAGACAAAGAGAATACAGCTGGGGCCTGGTGGATCTCCGGTGCCTGGATGAGGCCACAGAGAAGGACCCAACCAGCAAACTGAAGCTTTGTTTTACAGTCAGAGAAAAACAAGGAGGTGGTCACCATAGTTACAATGTTCTCTGAATTTCACTTGTTTTGGCAGCACTTCCTGCACCTCCCACAGCCTATTAGCTACCTAGGAAGGAGGCGGCCATAAGGTCAAGCTTAATTATGCTAAGAGGGCCCTGCCCTCTAAATTGGTACTTGTTTATGGCTCTGCTATAGGTCAATCTGAGGCTTAACTCTAGAGCCAGAGAAAAATGAATACCATATTATCTCACTTATATGTGGAATCTAATGAACAAAATACAATTATGAACAAAATAGAACCAGAGGCATAGATACAGGAAACAGACTGACAGCTGTCAGAGGGAAGGAGGGAAGAGGGGACTGGAGGAAAGAAAGTGAAGAAGTTAGCCAAAGAACATGTATGCATAACACATGGGTACAGACAGCAGTGTGGTGAAGGCCCGAAGGAGGGGCGGGGGCTAGGTGATGGGGCAATGGGAATATCCGTAACAGTGTCAATAATAAAAACAAAGCAGAAAGCAAAAGAACCTTACTTGAAGAGTAAACATCATTTATATTAAATTGTGACATTTGTTTAGGTATCTGTGTAGTCTATGTGACAAAATGACAAATGCACGTAAAGTGTATAGAAATGGCATGATTTTCTGGAAGAAAAGCACTTGGGAAATTGAGTTGCACTGTTTTCCTCGAATACTATTTTAACTGATAGTCACAATATGATTATATCAACTTGGATATTTGGCAGATACAATTTTGAAATATAGTTCATTAACATCATATATAATAAAGAGGTGATATGCAAATTGACTGTCACACCCTCACAAGATGGCTGCCTATGACCAGGTCATCAGAGAGTTTAGTGAGGGATGACCAAATGATTGGTCAAGCAGGTACATGGGGTAACCAGGTCAGCAGGGGGAGAGGGCAGTTAGGGGTGATTAGGCTTGTGGTGAGAGGTAAGGGGTGACTAGGCCAGTGGCGGGGGCAATTGAGGGCAACCAGGCCATCATGTGGAAGCAGTTAGGGGCGACCAGGCTGGCACACAGAGGTAGTTAGGGGCAATCAGGCCAGCAGGAGGGGGCAGTTAGGGACAACAAGGTAGGCAGGCAGGTGAATGATTAGGAGCCAGCAGTCAAGGATTGTGAGAGGGATGTCCGACTGGGATGGGGTCTAAACTGGCAGTCGACTTTCCCTGAGGGGTCACGGATTGGAGAAGGTGCAGGCTAAACTGAGGGGACCCATCCCCTGTGCACGAATTTCATGCACCAGGCTTCTAGTTGAATATAATCTTTTTGACCTGGTTGAATTTATTTTTCATAGTCGAGAATTTGTTTCCTGCTTTTTTGTTTTATTTTCTGCCCCCTTATTAACTGACTGTTTTTTGTCCTATTCTATTTCAGTTTACCTATTTATAATTTAACTTACAACTTCCTTATTTCTCTGCCTCTTCTCTGTCTCTATATATACACATATAGTAATATACAAATATATGTATATATACACACATTATATATATTCATTACATATATAAATATATATGATTTACGTCTTTTTATTTTTTAGATTTTACTAGAGGCCCCGTGCATGAAAATTTGTGCAATCGGGGAGGGGGTCAGTGAGGGAGCATCCCTCAGCCCGGCCTGTGTCCTCTCGCAGTCTGGGACCCCTCGGGGGATATCCACCTGCCGGCTTATCCCCAGGGAAGCGGGCCCACGTTGGCAGTCAGACAGCCCTCTCGCAGGCCAGGAACCATGAGGGGATGTCCAACTGCAGCTTAGGCCTGCTCCTCACGGGGGGCGGAGTCAAGCCGCAGTCAGACATCCTTAGCACGGCCGACCACTGCTGCTGCTCTCACCACCATATTTTTATTGAGTTTTTTAGAGAGAGCGAGAGAGCGATCGAAACATCGATGAGAGAGAACCATGGATCGGCTGCCTCCTGCACGCCCCCTGCTGGGGATCTAGCCCACAGCTGGAATTGTACCTAGCACCCCTGCAGTCAGTGTGCTGATGCTCTATACACAGAGCCAAACCAGTTAGGGCTGAAATACATTTTTATGATAAAACTGAAAGATGCATATCATGCTATGGATGTAGCCAGGGAAAAGGAGAGCTGTAAATATTTCCCCGGGAAGTACTAGTAAAGGTGGTAAAGTTCAAACACACCTACTGCTGGCCTTCGCACATTAGTCTCCCAACATCTCATTCTGAGTCTGCGGGGGAGAGATAAGTGAAACCAGGGGCTCATTAAATTGGCAATTAAAGCAATTACCTGCCGAAACCGGTGTGGCTCAGTGGATAGAGCTTTGGTCTGTGGACTGAGAGGTCCCAGGTTCAATTCCGGTCAAGGGCATGTACCTTGGTTGCGGGCACATCCCCAGTGGGGGGCGTGCAGGAGGCAGCTGATCGATGTTTCTCTCTCATTGATGTTTCTAACTCTCTATCCCTCACCCTTCCTCTCTGTAAAAAATCAACAAAATCTATTTAAAAGCAATTACCTGCTTAACTGGTTTTTCACCAAATCCATCAACTCTTCTCTGCAATGACGCTTCTCTTTGGTGCACACCATGTGTGCAGATTTTGTACTCAACCTCTCTTTACAAAACCTTGGTGATAAATAACAGAATTCAGACATGCTGTCATGGTCTCAGGAAGAGTTAGTTATTGATAAAGCAAATGGAATCAGACATGGAACCTGATTAACCAGGAAGATTAACCAGGAACGGGCAGCCCCGCAGACACCACAGGGCACAGCCATCCTGCCCCAGAGGGTCTCCATCCTCCCACCACTGGGAAGACGCTTTCCAGTCTCCAGGGAAACGCCAGCCTGTTTGTCAGCTGGGGTTCCTGGAGGGAGGGCCAAGCCCCTGGAGGGTGGGTGAGAAAGCTCGCTGCTGGGCACATGCGCAGTAGAAACCAGGATGATGGTTATGGGTGGGGTTAGGGCCTGGGAAAATTGGCCAAATTCCCCATCGAATTGGAATCATCATACCGAATGCCACAATGACGTAGAGGTACCTTGGTTGCGGGCACATCCCCATTTGGGGGGCATGCAGGAGGCAGCTGATGGATGTCTCTCTCTCATCAGAAAACGTGTGATTCTCTTAGTAGTGAGCAAAACTGGGCTGGCTTCTCTTGTTGACTCTTTTACTTTCTAATGACACACACTCTGGGTTAATTGGAAACAGGTAAGTGAATCTCAACTGGATGGTGAAAAAAGAGCAGAAGTCACTGCAACAGAGAAAAAGAGACAGGTTTTCTAGGCTTCTGAAATAGCTTTTGTCTTAAAAAAAAAACATACACACTTGAAATGTGGAAGCTATTTTACTGATCACATATAAAGCGGTCGGTAAAATACTGGGTTTGCGCTTGGCAGTTCTGCTCTTTGCATTTGTGCTTTCTGCAGATTTGATTACTGAATTTGGCGGGAGTGGGGTCTCGCTCTGTGTCAGAAAGCCCTCTTTATCCACAGAGACTCCATCATTCAGGACACTCAGACTCTCCGTGTAGCTTTATTAGATTCTGTCTGCCAGGGATTTAAAGCACCCGGTCCGCTATATTAGATTCCTTGCTGGCGCAGCTGGATTATTTTCTCTCTTCATATCCAAAACGACTACACAGAGAGACCGTGCATACAAGATCAATACTTTCAGGCACCTGTCTGCAGACACAGTTTTTACTTCCAAATCCATTTACCAAATAGTTAAGGGCAAGAGATATAAGTGAACATATATATATATATATATATATATATATATATATATATTTTTTT
The DNA here is from genome assembly GCA_004026805.1 of Lasiurus borealis. Taxonomy (NCBI): domain Eukaryota; kingdom Metazoa; phylum Chordata; class Mammalia; order Chiroptera; family Vespertilionidae; genus Lasiurus; species Lasiurus borealis. The sequence goes on along the minus strand of PVJN01016921.1, from coordinate 28,535 downwards.
TTTTTTGCAAGCCAAAGATACTATCTTCAATATGCTTATGGTGCAGTGAAAGGCATGGGCATTGTACTAAAATGGGTGAGATGTATAAGAAAAAAATTAATAAAAATGATGTAAGATAATTTATTTTAGCTAATTGGAAATTATTTAAGAAGATGCTTTTTGTGGATGGTTAATTCCTTCCCTGTGAAGTCTTTTAGGAAAATAAATATAACTACCATGCACTACTTGAGAACACAGACATTTTGCATGTATTCGACTGGTTTTTAAAGAGTGACCAAAAATTCTGGTTCCTATATTTCCGTGACATTAATTCAAAATGGAAATAGTGGTAACTGATACCTCAATAAAAAACAATGTTCTGCTCCCAAACATGATAAATAGGACAGGTATCGCTTCAAATAAAAGCTTCACCTTATTTTTAAGTCCCGTTAGATTGACCTGTGTAATGCATATTCACACATATGTGTGCATATGTTTAGATCCCCGTATATTTTCAACCTGAACAACTGCAGGGGAGACAATTTCACATCTTCATGGGACCTTCATGCCTCAGCAAAGCCTGAGGTGATGGGAAGGTCGTCCAGAGGACGCGGCTGCTGCTTGCACCCCAGCTGGGCCCCGGAAGTGGGGTCTCCCCTCTGCCTCCCCTGTGCTGGGAAGCAGTCTGCATGCCTGCGCTGGAGTTGCTCAAGGACACAGCTTGGGGTGGTCACCGGTGCTGAGACCATCTGGACAGGGCCTGACTCATTGCAGGTGAGGCTCTGTGTGACGGAACCAGCTAAGGCCTCTCTCTAAACTTTTGTAAAATACAGTGGTACCTCGAGATACGAGTTTAATTCTTTCTGTAACCTTGAGGCGTGGGAAACTATGAGACACTCAAGTCGCGGTAAACTGGTGGGTCGCGTGCAGCCGGCAGATCCGTGCGATGACTCCTATCTCAACTGTTGCTCGTATTTCAAAGCAAAAATCGTTCACTCAACGGTTCGTATCTCAAAAATCTCGTATGTTAGGGCACTCGTATCTCGAGGTACCACTGTATATTTTTATCCATTTCAGAGAGGAAGGGAGAGGGAGAGAGATAGAAACATCAATGAGGAGAGAGAATCATTGATCAGCTGCGTCCCGCACATCCCATACTGGGAATAGAGCCCGTAACCCAGGCATGTGCCTTTGACTGGAATTGAACCTGGGACCCTTCAGTCCGCAGACTGATGCTCTATCCACTGAGCCACACCAGCCAGGGCTAACCTTTTGTTTCGAAATCAGTTTAGACTTAAAAAATGATTGCAAAAATAGTGAAAACATCACATGCCACTGATGTTAGCATTTTCTGTGACCTTGTACCATGGTTGAAATGAGCACATAACATGCACAGAAGCCTCACATACAGATGTGATTCAAATTGCGCTACTTTTCTCACTGACACTTTTTGGACCCAGAGTTCAAGTCCAAAGTCGGTGCCACAGGACGGTAACCTCCTGTCTCTTTGGCATCCGCTACTCTTCCCGCAGTTCCGTTTGTCTGCTGTGTCTCACAGCGCACTGGCCGGCTGGTCTACCTTTCCATAGAGCAGATGTTTACTCGTGATAACGCTGGGGTGATGCATGCTGGGCAGGCTGTGTCAGGAGTCCCTCCGGGGCTGCCATCACTAACCCCTCCAGCTTGGCAGGGGACCCAGGCACCTTGGAGGGCTGCCCTGGGAGGGAGCCCCACCCTGCCCGGACTCTGCACCGGCCAGAGGGCGGATGCCTCTGTGGGCAGCTTGGTCCTCACTTTGTTCTGCTCTGAGTCACAGTTTCCCGGACAAATGGCTCCAGCGATTGAACCTGCCCTTCTCAGAGGCACGCAAGTCTGACTCAGGGGCTGAGCATCCACCTATGGGCCAGGAGGTCCCAGTTCCATTCCCGGTCAGGGCACAGGCCCGGGTTGTGGGCTCCATCCTCAATGTGTGGAGTGCAGGAGGCAGCCGGTCCATGATTCTCTCTCATCATTGATGTTTCTATCTCTCTCTCCCTCTCCCTTCCTCACTGAGATCAATGAAAAATAAATTTTAAAAAGGCGAATTCTGTTTTCTACCTTTAGAGGGTGAAACCCAAAATATAGGGAGGCAGTTTAGAGAGGTTGAGTGATTTCAAACAGCACACATCTGCAGCAAGAACCACAGCCCTGGGGCCATGCAAAGTGAATGCGATGGGGAAAGAGGCGAGATGGTGATATTGTATCTGGCAGCAAGATTCTCTGTATAGAATGGGTCCTTTTGGAGGTGATTCCAGAAGAATCTTAAAGATACCAAGTTCACCTCCCACCCGGCCAGTTTCCTGAGAAATGCTGTCACTGAGCAGGAAAAGAAAGTACGTGGAGCCAAGACTGGTTTGGCTCAGTGGATAGAGCGTTGGCCTGCAGACTGAAAGGTCCTGGGTTTGATTCTGGTCAAGGGCACATACCTTGGTTGCGGGCACATCCCCAGTGGGGCAGAGGTGGGTGTGCAGGAGGCAGCTGATAGCTGTTTCTGACTCTCTGTCTCTCTCCTTTCCTCTCTGTAAAAAATCAATAACATATATTTTAAAAAATGTGGAAAGATGGACCACAGGCCCAGGGAGCTGGCATTTGGGAGCGTGCAGGGGCTCCAGGCCTGGCTAGCGGCTCCGAGGGGGGCGAGCACCCACACTGGGGGTATTAAACCTTTAAGCATGTTGACTCCGAAGCCTCGGGAGCTGAAGAGCGGACAAATGTTAGATGACTTGGGGATTGTAAATCCTTTGTTTGAGTATTAAAGTGGGTATTAAATGGCATTTCTTTTTCATATCAATCACAGACAGCAGCATGAATGCCAAGGCGATGCTCATGTATATTCTTTGCTCGGGGAGATTTCTCACGTGGAATGACGAGCCCTAGAAGGGTCTCCCCCCCCCCCCCCCGCCTTTCATTCTCCTCCTCTTGCTTCTGGAACCCAATCCGCCCAAGACTGTGAATCTCCCGTGGGTCTCTGCTGTGCTTCTCACTTTGAGGCGAACACCCTTTCTCACCTTCCCATGACCCGTGTCCAATTTCTGCTCCAGTGGGTAGCTCAGCGCATCACACAGAGATGGTGCTCCCTCATCATGAAATTGCTCCGGCTGCTGTGTTCCCAATGGTTTACATGTCTGCAGACCCAGCTATCCATTGGAGTGGTACCTCGAGATATGAGTGCCCTAACACAAGAGATTTTTGAGATACGAGCCGTCAAGCGAGCGATTTTTGCTTTGAAATACAAGCAACAGTTGAGATAGGAGTCATCGCGCGGATCGGCCGGCTGCACACAACCCACCAGTTTACTGAGACTCAAGGGTCTCATAGTTTCCCACGCCTCAAGGTTATGGAATGAATTAAACTCGTATCTCGAGGTACCACTGTGTTCCCAATGGTTTACATGTCTGTAGACCCAGCTATCCATTGGGGGTCAGTATTCCCAACAGTTTACATGTCTGCAGACCCAGCTATCCATTGGGGGTCAGTACTCTTCTATAGAACATGCCACTGGACATGGCTGGTCGGAAGGAAGCCAGGACAAACCAGTGTGTCCAGTCCATGAGAGTAACTGGAATTGTTCTCAGCAGCGTTCTCACAGCTGCCCCAGAGTCAGACGTTTGCAGCTGGAGTGACTTCCTAACATACTTCGCTTTCCGAACAGCTCGGCTTCTGTCTCTGATGTATCAGGGATGTGTCTGGACCGCACTTCTCAGCAGGATCTTGAACCAACTCAAGGCTCCTGATTTTTTCTTCGAACAGAAGCATGTGTTCAAGGTTCCCGGAGTCATTAAGTTTGATTCACAGGCAGAACAGTCCAAAGTCCCCGACTCCTTCAAATCACTAGAAACAAAAAGGTTCACTAAGTCACGAGCAGAAAAATGAAAGAGATCACTTGACCCTTTACAAGTAGACCTGCGTGTGGGAGCCCCTTTCAACGTCCTGCGTGGTTCAGGGCTCTGGTTCAGGGTTCGGGTTCTGGAGGAGGCCACACGCAGATGAAAAGAGAGACTAGAAAATATTAATTTGGCGACATTGGGGGGCCAGACTGGAGCCTTCCTCTACTGCAGTGGTTCTCAACCTTCCTAAGGCCGCGACCCTCGCATACAGTTCCTCATGTGGTGGTGACCTCCCAACCATGAAATGTTGCTACTGTGATGCATCATGATGTCAATATCTGCATTTTCCGATGGTCTTAGATGACCCCTGTGAAAGGGTCCTTCGGTTGAGAACCACTGCTCTAGTGGCAAGGACTACCCCTTGTTCTGGCTTTTTTCTCCCTTGTATTAAGGCTTTGGGACACACCCCTAGCCTTTAGGCAGGAAATTCCCAGAACAGAAGTTTACATGAGACAAACAGGTGGAGGCCGCTTCAGCGAACAATGTTTCCACTAACCAGTGAGTGATGAGCTCTGACCTTTCAGAGCCATGAAGGTGGACCAGCCTTCTGGTCTCCTGTTCACATCTATTAGTGAGACTATGTTTGGTTTCCAGCACCTGCACACACGCTTCTTTTCAGATGCCTCTTCAGGAGCCGGTGCTGCACACACAGGGGGTCCAAAAGCGACAATGCTCATCGCTTAGTGTCCCAACATGGACCTTGCTACCACTGCTGGCATCTTGACCGCGTTTCCTTTCGTTTTCTCCTTCCTCCCTCTTGCCCACAGCAGGGCAAGCCATGAAGAAAGCTCTGTACCCCTGAGCTCTGCATCCCAGAAACCTCAGACCATCAGCCCTGACCCGAGGGAAACTCCCTCCCCGGCCTGGGACACGGAAAGCACACACACAGCCACGCCAGCATCCCTGCGGCTCTCACAGGCTGGGTGCAGGCCTGCTGGACCCTGACCTTGCCTCACCAGGAAGCCTGGCTGAGGAGAGCAAACCACTCCCTTGGGGTGCCTTCCTTTTGGGGGACCGCCCCCAGCAGTCCTGGGAGCTGGGTCCCCCTGTGTCCCGCCCCGGGAACAGAAGAACACGCATTAAACCGCTTTTTAAATTCTTCTCCCTGTCTTTTCTCCAAGTGCTTTTCACACCACTTCTTGTCTCCTTAGGTTTTGCCTCTGACCAAACGCGCCATTCATTTTTATTGATGCTGATTTGCATTTAATACATTACATCCTGAAATACTTAACTATGTTGTGTTAATAAAAAGCACAGTATTTACACTTTGAAGTGCTTCTAAAATAAAGTCCTTGGAAAACAAAATAGTAACACTTTTCAATAATTTGATACTATTCAGATTATTTAAGTTAGTCATACTCTTTAATTTCCTTGAAATTTTTGTTGTTGTTATTTTTATTTATAATATACTCTGCAGGAATTCTTACTTTATACATTTATACACTATAATTTCCTATAAAAGCATTATTTTTATTTTCTTTTTTGAAGTCTATTCAAGATTTGTAGTGAACAAAACTTTTATAAAGCCTTATAATTATTTTTGTACTCACAAAAGAAAAATAGTTTCAGAATACAGGATCACCTAAATGTTTTAAATGTATAGGTGAAAGTCAGCTAAGAAGATCATAGATTTTGCTACACACATTCTTCCCATACACATCACTGCTTTCATAGTACAACCACCTTAACTTACATATTTAAATAAAATTGAGTGAAATTGTAACACTGCTTACATTATCAATTTATTTTAATTAGCTGAACAATTATGCAAACACCTGGTAAGTTACATGAACAGTTGCCATATGAATCGGCCTCCTTTGTTTTGTTTTGCTTTGTGTAATTGTTAAACTTCAGGGTATTCTTGGCAAATACCCCTTCCATTCAGGTAGATATGCCCATCTGCCCGTAGAGTCAGTTGCTGAACTAAAGGTGTTTTATGCACAGATTTTTCATGGATAAAATATGGCCATGGAAATCGATGGTAGCTATCCCCTATCGACTATCTCTTTCACCATAGGAGAGCCATAGCTATTTCTGCATTGACTCCTAAAAAATATTTGGGTACAGTTATCACTTAATAACATTAATATGCCTAAGTGTCCTCATGTGGGGGGTCAATTCTGAATATTTTTGATGGGAATATTATTCCTACATCCAGACCCAAAGAGTCAGGTTCAAACTGACTTGTATTACATAATCATATTCAAATTAAATCCATCAGAAAATAAGTACAATTATGAAATCAGAAAATGTATTGCTATAACTATATTTTTGTTTTCTACTCTCTCCTACTTCCAGTTATCCTTAAGTAAGAGATATTTGAATATCTCGAACTGGATACTCTTATGTTGTAAATCTATTTATAAAGACAATGAGCAGAGAGAGAAGAGAGTCCTAAAATTTTGTAAATATTCTATTTTGAATAAAATATAATCTATAGGGTAAGTTAAATTAAGGCTATAATTCAATATGAACAATCAATTCCATTGTCTCATTTGTAGACCATAACACATCACTATTAGCAGTTGCTTTTTATTTTCCAACTTGACAATAGTTTTAGTACTCTAAATCCAAAAGAAAAGTTAATATATTCAAGATGTATTAATATCTCAGTATGGATGTGTGAAGTATTTTTACATTGATGTTATAAAAATGAAAGTCCTTGAGCATATGCTGATAGATCATTTGTCTGTCATCTCATATTTAAAATAGATATCTAAGGTTAAAGTTATGATAATTCCCTCTAAATGTTTCATAAGCATTTTGACTTGTTTTAAAATTCTGTGATTGTGCTTATGAACTTTTGCAGAAAAGAAAACAAGAGATAAATATTTAGACAGCATAAAATAATAGTTCAGATGCCAAAATGTAAAGCATATTTTGGAAAGTGTTTCACATTTAAAGGATTTTAGAGCATAAGACTTACTAGAGCTTTCCACAGACAATGCTCTTTCAGGCAGCCTCAATGACCTGTACTTCTCTAAGGGCCTGCAGCCCCTGGAGGCCTCTCACGCCTTCACCACACTATTGTCTGTGCCCATAGGTAATGCATATCCTATCTAATAAAAGAGTAATATGCAAATTGACCATACCTCCACTACATCCACAAGCCACACCCACCATCCAATCAGAGCAAGTAGGCAAATTAACCCAACCAAGATGGCTACCGCCACAGAGAGAGCAGGAGAGAGGCTTGGGTTGCCCCTGGCGATGGAGGAAGCCAAGCTTTCCGATCACCCTAACGGCATCCAGGCCTCCACTTAAGGCAACAAAGTTTCAATGGCTGTATGAGCAGAAGGGTTGGCTCCGCTGCAGGCTACAAAGTTTCAATTGTAGAAGATAAATAAATCCCAGATACCAGCCTCTGCTTGGGTCACCAGGGGCTGTGGCCGCCCTGCAAACCACTACAGGCCCCTTGTCCAGGCTACCCCACAACCCAAGAGAACATACACCCTGATCCAGGACATACTTCAGGGCAAACCAGCTAGTCCCCACCCATACACCAGGCCTCTATCTAATAAAAGAGTAATATGCAGATTGACCATCACTTAACACATAAGATGACTGTCCCCATGTGGACACAGATGGTCACCACAAGATGGCCATCAGGGGAGGAAAGTTGGGGGTGATCAAGCTTGCAGAGGAGAGTAGTTAGGGGTGAGCAGGGTGGCAGCAGAGGGAAGTTGGGGGTGACCGGGCCTGCAAGGAAGGGTAGTTTGGGGGAACCCAGGCTTGCAAGGGAGGGCAGTTAGGGGTGACCAGGCTGGCAGGGGAGCAGTTAGGCATCAATCAGGCTAGCAGGGGAGTGGTTAGGGGTGATCAGGCTGGCAGGCAGAAGCGGTTAGGGGCAATCAGGAAGGCAGGCAGGTGAGCAGTTGGGAGCCAGCAGTTCTGGATTGTGAGAGGAATGTCAGACTGCCTGTAGGACATAGGTAGGATCGGGCTTAAATGGATAGTTGGGCATCCCTTAAGAGGTCCCAGATTGGAGAGGGAGAGGTTGGGCTGAAGGACATCCCCACTCTCCCGTGCACAAATTTCATGCACCAGGTCTGCAGTATGTATATAAATCCTCTGGTTAATCTCACCTCTCCCACCCACCTCTGCCTTCCCTCTGAAATTGCACAGTCTCTTCCATGCTTCTGTGTCTCTGGATCTATTTTGTTCATCAGTTTATTTTGTGAATTAGATTTTACATAGGAGTGTGATCATGTGACACTTACCTTTCTATGTGTCATTTGCCCTTATGCTATGTAGAAAGTGATGTTTAGAGGAGTTAATAGCCCTTGCCTTTTAAGAAGAGACTCCGGGGAGCAAAACTGTAATTGGACACACGAGGGACGCAATGGATGGAACTGTTAGCAGATCCTCGTCTCTCTAACGTCTTCCCTGCATCCCACAGGCTGTTCCAGATTATTCTGTGGGCGACCCAGTTCTCTCTGGTCTGCTCACCACACAAGTAGGTTTTCCTGGATTCCTTCGTGTTGTCTATCCTCTATGCATTCCTCACTTTATCACACATTGTATCCTGATAAATGACTTCCACTTTCTGACCCAGAAACTCCTCCTCTGAGTTGCCTCCATACATTTCTGGACCAGTCTTGTGGACATATCCCTGGTATATGGTAGCCGCTCGCCAATACATCCCACAAATCTCGAGCGAGGGCAAAACACACAGCAGGAGTACGTTGCAATGTCATTGTTCTATTCCACCTTGAAGGGAACTTACTATGAAAGAAACTTAGCACAGTTGCAAATGGTGTCACAGGGTCCCGAGAATCATTCATCTGGACTCACAGGTTGTTGACACTTTGGCTCATTTGTTTGTTTTTCTTTCTCTTTCCTTCTGAACCTCATGCAAGGTAGACAGCTTAACTGCAGTTGAGTTACGAGCATGAAACAGTATTCATACTCAACAAACATTTTCTTGGTTAAAAAAAAACACACACAACAGCTATTAAGCCCTCCTTAAGCAAAATTTTATTAGAGATAACGAGAAGTATTTATCATTTTTTAAAGGTCATAGAAGAAGTAGCCAGACTTTGTTTGAAAAGTTAAGCATGAAATAAAACCTAGAAGCAAGGTGCTAATTATTTAGCTAAAAATATTCTTCTCGATTTAAATAAATGTTCCATTGGTTTTATTTCTTTTATATCACCCATGGCAACATTTTAAAAGAAGACAACTTAATAGGCACCAAACGTTGATAGACCTATTTAGAAAGAGATAAAGTTTAAATTGCCACACGAGGTTGACTAATGGAAAATGCGGCTCCCCTGGTTTTCATTGGTGGCTTCTTGGAACCCTAGTGTGACCTGGTTTCTTTGCGAGAAAATAGATTTAATTGGCCTTGTGTTGCAAATTAAAAAGGAAAATGAAACTGAAAAGTTTCACTTTGACTCTCAAAACACTGAAATGTCAGCAGCCCAGATTTATTTCCAGCTGGGCTCAGGACAAATAAGTGAAGCAAGACTTTATCACTTGATAAGTCTCTTCATGCAGCAAACAATCCCAAGAATATCGGAATAAAAACCAAATGTGGGTAAGCCACCGAAAACAGCTGATTAAAGGCTCTTATTTTTAGAATGCTGAAGGATTTAAAGTGGCCTAGCAGTAGTGGCTCAGGAGTTGAGCGCCAATCTATGAACCAGGAGGCCACCATTCAATTCCCGGTCAAGGCATGTGCCCTGGGTGCAGGCTGGATCCCCAGTAGGGGGCGTGCAGGAGGCAGCTGATCCATGATTCTCTCTCATCATTGATGTTTCTCTCTCTCTGTCCCTCTTGCTTCCTCTCTGAAATCAGAAAAAATATATTTTTAAAAAAGAATTTAAGACAGAATATAATTTCCCAAACTTTTCACTGTTTTTATATGGGAAACAAAAGTCGTCAGTAAAAGAATGATTACCCATGTATTTGGGGAGAACAAGAGGTTGTGGGAAAAGCGAGAGATAATTCTATTGACTTTATTCTCTTAAAACATCAGCTGGAGCCAAAACCGGTGTGGCTCAGTGGATAGAGCATCAGCCTGGAGACTGAAAGGTCTCAGGTTGAATTCTGGTCAAGGGCATGTACCTTGGTTGCAGGCACATCCCTAATAGGGGGCAGGTGATGGATGTCTCTCTCTCATTGATGTTTCTAGCTCTTTATCCCTCTTCCTTCCTCTCTGTAAAAATATCAATAACATAGATTTCAAAAAATCAACTGGAAAATCAACAAGCTGTTTGGAAGTAATTTCCCCAGCAGGGGGGAAAAATCAACTAAAAAATAATCACAAGTAAAATTAATGTCAAACTAATTGAAAGTTATGAATAAAGCTTCTCTGAGCATCTGTGCACAGGGTTTGTGTAAATGCAAGTTTTCATCTCTTTGGAATAACTATCCAAGCCAGTAATGACTTGGCTGTTTGGAAGTGCATGCTTACTTCCCAAAGAAACTGCACTACTGTTTTCCAGTGTGGCTCTAACGGTTTGCACGTACATGGCACTGTGGGAATGATCCAGCATCTGAAGTTGTCAACGTTTTTTATATTTAGCCATCATGATGTCGTGGCGATATCTCATTGTGGTGGAGTGAGACCTCATTGCTTTCTTTAATGACTCATAATGAAAAACAGATCTCATGTGATTATTTGCCATCTGTACATTGTTTTATATATAATTTCCTTTCATGTGTATTAAACATCTTTTGTTCTCTTTTTTTTTCCTCAAAGCTTTATGACTTTATGTTGTTAACATAGATCCATCATATATAAAATTCTGTATAAGGAGTGAGATTTAGTTAGAATTTTTTTCATTTCATTTATCCATCCATCCCTCTCTTCCTATAGTAGTTATGGGTAATAAAATGCTTTAGAACAATTTGTTTAAAGTGCTACCCAATAGACATTGAATGTCCTTTGCACCTTGGTGAAAAATCAGTGAGGAATATTTGTACGCATATATTTCTGAATTCTATTCACTAATATGTCTCTCCTCCAAGAATGTCACACTTTGTATTGCTGTAGCTATGTATTAACCAGAGGCCTGGTGCACAACATTCATGCACAGGCAGGGTCCCTCAGCCTGGCCAGCAATCAGGGTTAATCTGTGGGGTGACCAATGGAGTGATCAGGTGTCCTCACTGGCATCCTCCTTAGCTGGCCTGCGGCCTGTGGGCTGGGGGCAGCTCCTGCACCGAGTGTCTGCCCTCTGGTGGTCAGTGTGCATGAGAGTGACCGGTCATCCCCTGGTAGTCAGTGCGCATCATAGTGACCAGTCATTCTGCTGTCTGGTCAATTTGCATGTTAGGCTTTTATTATATAGGATGGATAGAATGATAGTCTTATTTTTCAAAGTCCTATCTTTTCATATACATTTTAGGATAAGCTAGTCTATGTGTACAGAAATTGAAATAGGAATTATATTAAACCTATATTAATTATATTAAACCTGTTGAAATTGTAATAGGAATTATATTAAACCTATAGTCCAAAATGAGAGAGTTGTCATCTCACTCTCTTTAATCAGATAGTTCATGAACATATATTTAGTTATGAGTAAGAAAACTATAGTCCTCCTTCTGTGTACCCTCTTTAATCTCACACTACCACACATTAAGGCAGTTGCTACCCCTGATTGTAGGGGGATTTCCCACACCCAGCAATTCTGTGGCACCATCTGGATGTCCTACAACTTAACTCAATTCTGATACTTTTATTGGCCTGCGTTCTCTTTCTGTATATTGTGTTTGTCTGGTTTGATGTTAATGCAATGCTGACCTTTAAAATAAATTGTGAAATATTTCCACCTCTTCTGTTTTCTGGGAGACGTTGTATAAAATCGGCATTAATTCCAATTTAAGTGTCTGATGGATTAACTTTGTCTCTGGTTTTCAGTAGACTGCGAGTTTCCAGGAATTGGTCCATTTCTTCTAATGAATGAGTTTTGAGTGAAAAGTATTGTTAGCATTCCCCTACCATCTTTTAATGGCTGACGGGCCTGTAATGATAGCCCCTTCCATTCCTACTTTGGATGAGTTCTGCCTTCTCTCTTTATCTTTGCCAGTTTTCATAAAGGCTTATTGATTTTGTCAATATTTTTCAAGGAGTCTTGATGTTTTTTTTATTTATTATTTTTTCTATTGCTTTCCTGTTTTCAATTTCTGTTCTTATCTATATACCATTTTCTTCTCCTTCTCCTCTTCCTCCTCCTCCTCCTTCTTCTTAGTTCTTTGAGCTAGGAATTTAAATTACTGAATTACAACCCTCTATCTGAATCTCCTACATTTTAATATGTGTTTTGACACATTTTCTCCATGTTCAGAAAGGATCCATCCCATTAATCGATCTTCAAGTCTACCATTTACAGTCTTTCTGATTCCTCCACTATGACTGAGCCCAGCTATCGAGAGTCGTTTCCTTTCATTTCAGTTACTGCATTTTTTACTCATCTAAAATTTTATTTCTTTTTTATAGATTTATTTTGCTGAGATTCTCCCCCTCCCCCTCATCATCCCATCCCCCCTCATCCCTAGAAATCACTACAGCTTGGGAAAGAATTTCTAAGATGGCGTCTCTACAACCCTTTCTAGATGATTCCATCCTGATTCATCTCAGGTCTTGGCTGTTGATTTTCTCTTCCCGTTCATGTGTGACTTCCCTGTTTCTCTTAAGACAGGCATTCCATGATTGTGCTCTGAACATGTTGCCTATCAGATAATGAGGCTCTGGGTCTGGACTCCATTCTCCTTTTGAGCTGTGTTTCCTGTTTGTTTCTATTTTAGGAGCTTCCCTATTGAAGTGCAGGGGAAGGCTGCATCTGTGTATACATTCAGCCTCCCTCTGGGTCCCTCTGCCATCTTCCCAGCAAAACTGAGGTGCTGAGTGACACCAACCATGAGGGAGAAGGACATGTAGCTCCCCCCTTTGCCCTCTGATCACTCCCAGTGGAAGTGGGGAACAGTCTTATGGCAGGAAAAACCACCACAAACCCACCATCTATGTGGGGGATGTAAACTTAGTTCTCCCGTGTTCTGCTGTGGGAGGCGAGGGGAGGATGGAGGAGGGATGAGTGACATGTTTCACTGCCCATCAGATTGGGGCAGTGGGTGGGCCTCTTTGACAGGAGGGAAAGGCAGTCATGTGATCTCAGTCACAGTAGCCCGTGCTCCCACTATCTCATCCTCAGGTGATGCCAAGGAAAGGGGGAGTCTCCACTCCCTGGGGGCCCCCTTTCACTAGGAGTGAAATGGAGTGGGGCCTGGCCATACCTGGTCCTGGATCAGTGAGTGTCAGTGTTTTAGGTTCAGGGCGGGAGGGACAGAGGTTCAGCTCCTGGATCAGCGAGTCTCAGTGTTTTAGGTTCAGGGAGGGAGGCACAGAGGTTCAGCTTTCCAGTGCCCCCTCCCTGACCCTCTCCTGTGGGGGAATGGAGAGCCGCCTGCTTGCTGTGGGAGATGGCTCTCCACAGCGAGGCTGACACTATCTTGACAGGGTAATTGGATGCTGCCTGCTCCTGCCAGACACAGCTGGGAGAGGCCTCCGCACAGCTCCCTGATCCCCTGCACAGGGCCGGCACTCAGAGCAGCTGTGTCCCTGGCTGCTGAGGGGGGGAAAGGGGGGAGAAGGGGACCACCAGGAGGGGTGCTCTCTTCACTGGGGTTTGACTGCAGTAGGACAAGCAATGCCAGCAGAATGTGCTGTTAAGGACAGCCTTTGTCCAGTCTTCTGGCTGAAGAAACCAGCTGTCCCTGGCGCTCTGTCTGTCCCTACTTTAAGCAGTTCAGGTTGGTGTTTCTGTGGGACCCTGTCCAGGGTACAGGGACACTCACCTGTGACATGGCTCAGATCCTAAAGTCTTCAGGCTGTCCACCTTGTCATCTACCCTTCAGAGTCTTTCCATGTTTGTCTGCTGTGTTAGACCCAGCCCTTTCCTTCATGCTGCCAGTGGTCAAAGAGAAGAATCAGGAAGGATGTGGCCATACCATCTTGGCCGAAATCAGGAAATCACACAAAGTTTTGTTCATTAATAGCAAACATAAAAATCCATTTTAAGGATCCATACTAATATCAGATTTTTCATTAAAATTCATTATTTTCAGGTTAGTAATATATTTTAAAATTGCAGTTTAAATTTTTTTCTACCTATTAAGCTCCAAGTCATTTTTCTGCATATCAAAGCCATTTTCTATAAATTACAGCAACCTCCTCCTTCCCCCAATCTCTACAAATCGCTCACATCAGTACAATAAGTGTTGAATAAGAACAGAAGTGTCCTACCTCTATAAAAAGGTTTTGCAAAATGCTTTCACAATTGCCATTGTGCTAATTTATTTGTTTTATATTTTGCAATATGTTTCTTGAGTTTTACAACCAGTTAGTTTTATTTTTGATAGTCCCCAGATATTATTGATTGTCCAATTTTCTTAGTATTTTAGTAGGGTTAAAACATTAAACCACATAGTTAAGTGGTGAATGGTCTGGGACTTTTATTATGATAATCTGAATTATTTAGTCTAGAGAGAACCTATTATTAAAAGTATTATATAAGACTGGATGTCAGTATTCAATGTTAATCTAATAAAGAACTGGTAAATCTAAAATTCATGTCTTTTATAGGTGTCTTAGGGTATAACATTAAAAGAATTATAGACCAAGGTATACCTGGTAATATACTATGAATTATAAACAAAATTAATATTTTAATATATAATTGGAAATCCGAGGAACCATTGTACTATATTATAATAGAAAGATTATCTCATAATGTTCGTTAAAATACTCTGTAGTACTAATATAACCATTTGGAGACAATGCATACAATTACAGGAATAACGTTGGCATTGCTATTGGATAATGAATTTATTGTTGCCCGCACTCCCCAATGCAGATTTCCTTAAAGAAACCGCATACCATCTAGTGATCTAGTGGCAAAATTACAACTTTTTAATGCAGTAGTTTTTGTAAACTACAAAAAAACACAGAGTATGGTGAACAAGAATAACCACCAAAAGTAAACCAAGTTTGGATTATTTTAATAAAACAACTTTCCGGGAAAGTTGTTAAAAACTGGGGGTATACCTTTTAGCTTGTATCTTAGCAGATAAGGTGAACTCAAAAAATAGGGAGGGCTTAGAGACCTTGTATTTATGAGAAAAATTTGTGTAAGTGCTGCAATGCATGCAAATTTTTGTCACATTGTTTCATGCTTGCTATATCAGTGTACGAAAAGCAACTATATATTCACTATACTCATATGCTTTGGGCTGTTTCATGTACATATATATTGAATAAGCTGTTTCTAAACAAACAGAAAGGAGGTGGATACTAAAAACACAAGTAGAATACGTGGAAAATAAGGTGATTTAGTGCCTTCTTCCATGTTTCCCTTACATAGTTTAAGTAGATGCTCTACATTGGCTATGAGAGATATATACCGATACTCTTCATACTTCCTTCCTTTTTCAAAAATTCTCACAATTTGAAGTTCTTCCCTTTTATTTTATTTATTTATTTTTTTTACAAATTGACTTACCACCTCTAGCGATATTCACAGTTCCCAAGCATTTCACATCTCACATTCAATAAATCATCTTACAAAATCAGGTTCAGCCCCCAACATGGCTCAGTGGTTGAGCACCGACCTATGAACCAGGAAGTCACAGTTTGGTTCCCAATCAGGGCACATGCTTGGGTTGCAGGCTCGATCCCCAGTGTGGGGCGTGCAGGAGGCAGCTGATCCATGTCTCCTCTTCTCTCTCTCTCTCTCTCTCTCTCTCTCTCTCTCTCTCTCTCCCTCTCTCTCTCTCTTTCCCTCTCCCTCCTTCCTCTCTGAAATCAATAAAAAATATTAAAAAACAAAACAAAACAGATTTGTCTGACAAGGATGGTTGTTCAATTCCCGGCCTCTCCATCTCAAAGTCCCTGTATCTTCTTCTTTCTCTAGGTCACCGCTGTAGCATAAGGAAGAAGCATTCCTCATAAAGCTAAGTTGCAACTTTCCCCTTTCTTTCCAACATGATCATCTTTCTTTATTCTTCGCCCTGAACCAGCTCTGTCAAGTTCCCCATTCTCCTTTCCAGAATCAATACCTTCCCTTTACCTCCTTCACTCGGATTCAATTTTCACAAAAATGCTAATATCACAAAACAGCACTCCCTCGCATCATGGTGCCCTGCGATGTCTCTATTTCCCCCAGTCCATCAGGCACTCGACACACTCTCTCTAGAAAAATCCCTTCTGAGGAGTAAAACTGAACATAGCGAACAACCGTTTGACTTTTATTTCATTTTCCGGTTTGTTTGTTTCTTTAACACTTAATGAGATGAAGGACTATTCAGTTAATGCCGTCTTCATCCTTTTTATCTCCATCTTTTCCCCACTCCCATTTAGGCTTTTATTTATTTTAATGTATAAGTTATTCTTCAATGTTTAAAAAGTGTATGTATGTATGTATGCAATAGATTACTATTTTCTCCCATGACATTTTTCATGAAAAACTTTATCTTGATATTGATATGGCAGTTTACAACTGATACATGCATGGGGTTGGGGAATTCTCCTTGGGCATTGTTTTGCGCGTTGTGACATAACCATCTCACTCACGGCCTCTGTAAACTAGACGGGGAACTCCAAAGCTGTGACAATAGAATGTGTTTCCAGACGCATCTCCCCTCCTGGGTGGGCAAAACCATTCCTAGTGAAAACCACTGCCTACGTACTATGTAAAAGAAATTTCCTTTTCATTTCTTTCCTTTTCTTTTTTCTTTTTCTCTCTTTTCCCTTTTTTCTCTCTTTCTTCTTCACTATAGTACTCGTTTCCCAGGACACACCACTGTTTGTTGGCCTGTCTCTAATTGGTGAACATTTTGTGTTGCTTTCCAGCTTTGTTATGACTAACTAGAGGCCCGGTGTATGGATTTGTGTGTTGCTGGGGTCCCTCCACATGGTCTGTGGTTCAACGGGTGACACCCCCCAGAATCGGGCTCCCTACTCTCTGGTTCTGGGTGCATCACCCAAGAACCGCAGCTGCCAGCTCACTGCAGCTCAGCTGCTCCCGTGTTGAATGTCTGCCCCTGATGGTCATTGCACGTCATAGCTACTGGTCAAATGGTTGGATGGTCGAATTGTCAGACAGTCCCTTAGGCTTTTATAAATATAGATAGAATAGCAATTAATTGCTTCTATTTTGACAAGATGTTTTTGGAATTTTAGAAGTGAGCCTACTAAATTAAAAAAATAAAAGGGAACTATATAATGTTGCTAGATTTGCCAAGGTACCTTTCTTTGGCATTCCCACCCATCCTGAAGGAGGCAGGAAATCTTGAATGGCAGACTTTTGCTGAGAAAAGAATCACTGATGGATTGAAATCAGAGATCCTTCATCCTAATTAACGCCACTTCTTTCTCCTCACATTTTGATGAACGTTAACATTCATTTCCGCATTTCGATATTCTCATAGATTTGATATTTAAATGTGTTGCTAATTGCTGGAACTATACATTAGGATCTATGTTAGTACTAATGCAAGAAAGCAACTTAGCTCTACAAGGCAAGACAAACATCAGGGAAACTAAATGAAATACCCAGTACAGTGGTACCTCGAGATATGAGTTTAATTCATTCCGTAACCTTGAGGCGTGGGAAACTATGAGACACTCGAGTCGTGGTAAACTGGTGGGTCATGTGCAGCTGGCCGATCCTCGAGATTACTCGTATCTCAAATGTTGCTCATATTTCAAAGCAAAAATCACTCGCTTGATGGCTCGTATCTCAAAAATCTCGTATGTTAGGGCACTCGTATTTCGAGGTACCACTGTACTCATACCTATTGCATCGCCTACTCGTAGCATTACAATGGACAAAATTAGCGTGTGAGTAACATAAATTATGATTTATTTTGGAGCCACTTGTCTATTACCCCACTCATCCCTTCCTTTATGCATTTTGTCAGAAAGAAAAAATATACTAGATGCCAAATGTACTAGGACTGGTACACACAATGAACAATTAAGAGGGTCAGACAAAATGTGTACCATGGAACACTGTATAAATCATCATTGGAATATATTTCATTTTATAATATGTCATCATGCTTTACTTTCCGTCTTTCACAGTCATATAAATCAGTGTTTGTGTCTGGAGCCAGTTCTTAGGATTCACACCAGCAGATCCCCTTTAATGAAGATCTCCCTGACATATTTAAACGGGGTTCCTTGAATGTCAGTCGCACTCTGTGTGGGCCAATAACTCTGGAATAAGCAAATGCATTTCAGAAGAAATGAGAGATTTTCCCTGCACTGTGAAAACAAAATCAAGCCAAATGGTGAGCCTCGTACTGGTTATGATTTCCTTTCTAAATGTGGATTTGGGTCTGAGTTTCTCTTATAAAAATCAGTTGAAATAGCCTCATCCACGCTCGAAGACAATTATTCTTTTGAGATTCCTAAAAGCAAACAGCTACCACAAAACTACCAGGTTCTTCTGATAATTTCGAGCACATTTAACGATCACTTTTATTTTCCATGTGTTTGTAGCTATCAGTATTATATTTAATATAAATTTAGGTAAAGACAAAACACCAGAAATAACTCTTTAAAATAAGATCAGTCTCCTTGTGGAACCAGGAAAGCATGAGAAAATAATTTTTTTGTTGCTTTTAATGTGTTTGATGTTTTGGTGTTTTGTTTTGTTTTTACTGTGATGGTGTCACTCTTACCATGAAGCTAGCACATGGCCATGAAGTCTCCTGAGGACAAGTGTGATCTTTCCATTTGACCTACAGCTGTGTCCCCAGGACTTCTAAAGAGCCTCGCCCATAGTAGCCAGTCAATTCAATGTGGTTGAGCGCAGAGAGGAAATACTAAATACATAGAAGTTTGTGAGAGAACCAGGGGCAAAATAAAAGACTCTAAATTTAAGTTAATATAACCATAGTTCTGGTTGCTTTGATTTTTATTTGAAACATAGAATTCGTATTCCAATGAGAATGAATATCAGATGATGTTTCATATGACATGCATATTACACCTCAACGGTAAAATTCCAGATAATACTGGGCTTCTCTCTATATATCATCTTTATTTACTTGACTATAATATTATCTATCATAATTTATCCAAAATATTTTTAAAGTAATACATTTTTCTGAATTAAACTTTCTGTGTGTCTTTATCCTTTAGTGTATTATAAGGAATTTCATGTTCCATTTAAAAATGTGTTAATATATACAATAATCACATAACTGAGTGACCAGCACATGATCCATAAGATGATTGAATTTGCTATAACTGAATAATGATCAAAAGATAATGAAGGTGATCATATTCTGAAATAAACACTAAGTATAAAAAGGATTCTCTAAATAGATTTACAGATGGCACTATAAAGATGAAAGAGACATCAAAAGAAAGAGAAAATTTTTGTATCTTCTAAATGTTTCATGGAGAATAATTTGAAAAATAGAAACTTACCCTATAAAGTATTGAATTTACGATAGACTCTGTGGTAATATTTTGACATAGGAAGACTAAGAGCAAGCTCATGACACATTCTCTGAAATGATGCGTATACTTAACAAAATTGCCTCAACTCTGTTCAATTGAATTCAGAGAATCATGTCTGACTTAATCCACTGATACTCTGATGAAGCTACAACCTTAAATGCCAAGTTTGGTTTCACTGTCCATGACAAGACTTTATAGAAAATGTGTTACTAAATAAAATGAGATAGTCCCTGAGTATATTTTGTCCATTATCTCCCAGAGTGTTTTGAAACAACATTGTTCAGCCGCAAACGATTTTAGAATATATTTGCCTTTTCATTGCATTTTTGCAAAGACTGCAGGGGACAAATCTACATAATTGAGAGAGTTTTAATTTAAAATACGTTCTGTTTCTCTCCATTACATAGTCAGCTAGAGTAATTATATCTGTCTCCAAGTGATTAGCTGTTATCACAGTAAAGTTCACAGTCATTCAGTTCCATTAAAAAAAATAACACAACACAAAACTGCTTCCCTATTTAACTTTATCTGACTAGAGTATCTTAATCTCATCCTTTTTAAAAAATTTATTTTTATACAATCTATTGGGTGACCTTGATTAGTTCAATTATATAATGTCCAAGTGTACTTTTCTATGATACATTAACTTAAGATTATATTGTGTGCCCCTCAAATCTCACATCACCATATATTTGATGCTCTTTATCCATTTTGCCATCCACTCCTCTTCCATCTGATAACCACCATACTGTTGTCTGTGTCATGAGTCTTTTATTTATTTTTATTCACTTGTCCCCAGTTTCATATATGTCATCTATGAGTGAAATCATATGGTTCTTAACACTTTCTGTCTGATTTATTTCACTTAACATGATATTCTCAAGGTCTGTCTATGTTGTTGCAAATGGCAGTATTTCATCTTTTCTTATGGCTGAGTAGTATTCCAGAGTCTATATGTACCATGACTTTTTACCCAATCATCTAGCAAGGAACACTTCAGTTGTTTCCACGTTTGGCCACCATGAATAGTGCTGCAATGAGCCTAAGAATGCCTATGTCTTTGCAAATAAATGTTTTCATGTTTGGGGGGTAGATACCCAGAAGGGGTATTGTTGCGTCATACGGTCATTCTATTCTTGAATTTTTGGGAAGCTTCCATACTGTTTTCCATTGTGGCTAAACCAGTTTACCTTCCCACCAGCATTAAATGAGGAATACCTAGCTTTCTCAAACTCTTCCTACATGTTTGAGAACTGGCAATTCTTCCTAACACATTTTATGAGGCCAACATAACCCTAACATAATCCTGATAAAAATAACACACATAAAAAAAAGAAAAATGCAGACCAGTATCTCTGACGAATACAGATGCAACATCATCAACAAAGTGCCAGCAAACCAACTACAACAATACACTGCAAGTGGGATTAATCCCAGGGGCACAAGGATGGATTAGTAAATGGATCAATACAATCCACCATGTTAACTAAGGACACAAGTCACATGATCTCATCAATAGATGCAAAAATCATTTGATAAGCTACAACATCCATTTATGATTAAAACACAAAAAGTAGGAATAGAAGGAAAGTACTGCAATCTAATAAAGGCCATATATGACATTCCTCAGCTAATATCACACACAATAATAAACCACTAAAAGCTTTTTCTCTTAGAACAAGAATGAGACAAGGATATCCATATTCACCACTCTTATTCAACTTTGTCCTGGAGGTCCTAGCCAGAGCAATCAGGCAAGAGAAAGAAATGAAAGGTATCCAAATTGGGGAGAAAGAACTAACACTGTCACTTCTCACAGATGACATGATTCTTTATATAGAAAACCCCCAAAATTATCAGAAACAATAAATAAAAGTTGCAGGGCACAAAATCCATGTTCGATATTATTCTAATTACAGGGGAATAAGACGGTTTGAGATAGATTGTTAGTCTTCCAAGATCGTATTTAGTCAAATATTAAAAATATAAACGTTTTAAACTCTAGTTATAATTATCATCATTGACCAACCTTTGAGTTTTATAACCCTACCATTCATATGACAGATAAAGTTCTGGTGTCATTACTTTGGCCAGCAAAGATGTCATGAAAAATCGGAATTAATTTGTTTCTCAACTTGACTGCATTCTCACAGATACTCCTATCAATAACTGCCCTCCATTTTTCAGGTTAAAATTCCTTAGTGAGAGGACAACCCATCCATTTCATACAAATAATTCCTGGTAATAATTCAATTGTCCTTTAGAGAACAGCTTGGTATTCATTCATATTCACGAAATTGACATTTTTATGTTCTATTCTTATCAGAAGGCAGATGATGCCCTGACTAATGTTCTTATGAAAAATAAAGAACAAATTATAAGGTAAATTAACCAATGTTCTTCAAACATGCAACCTCGCCAGCCTGATTCAATGTTTCTGTCAGCTTTGAGGCTGATGTATAAAATCGATTGAATTAATATGATCGTACGCAATATGTCTACTGAGGAACTCTTGCTAACACATTAATTTTTTTTATTTAAAATACATAATTAATAATAATAATAAAATAAAAAATAACTTTCCCCATTGCCTATCCTTAATTTTCTTTTCACCCTTAATTGTTCTAAGCATCCTATCAGTAAATTTTTAAAAATATTTCCAACCTCTGGCAATGTTGAAGATAAATCTCAAATCACATGACTTGTGATTACCCTAACTACTTTGTAGTAGTACCTAGGTATCGTCAACAGAACCCCGATACCTAAACCTGGCAAGGATAACACAGAAAAAGAAAACGACAGACCAATATTACCAAAAGAAGATGATAGTTGGTTGTTTTTTTTGTTTTGTTTTGTTTTTTGCAGGAGATTGAATAGGCCATGCATATCATTGATTCTAAACTTGAGTCAATATTACTTTAAATATCTGTTCCACATGTCTCAGTCTATATTCTCTTTAATATAATTTTATGTCTTCAACTAGATCTTTCTTGTGACATATTTCTAATTTTTTAAAAATTATTTCTCACTTGTGTGATTGCAAATACTAAATACAGTGGTACCTCGAGATATGAGTTTAATTCGTTCCGTAACCTTGAGGCGTGGGAAACTATGAGACGCTCGAGTCGGGTAAACTGGTGGGTCATGTGCAGCCGGCCGATCCGCGTGATTACTCCTATCTCAAATGTTGCTCGTATTTCAAAGCAAAAACCGCTCTCTCGATGGCTCGTATCTCAAAAATCCCGTATATTAGGGCACTCATATCTCAAGGTACCACTGTAATTCTGAAGTCTTTTGCTTTTTATTTCTTTGCTTTAAACAAAGAGACACTTTAATGAGAAAGGAAGGAAACTGATCAGTTGATCACTCAAATTAACTCAAGCTTTCTTTAAAATATTCAGTGCGCTGGCTGACATGGCTCAGTAGTTAAGTATCAGCCTAAGATGAACCAGGAGGTCACTGTTCGATTCCCGGTCAGGGCACATGCCCCAGGTTGCAAGCTCGATCCCCAGTAGAGGGCATGCAGGAGGCATGAGATGAATGATTCTGTCATCACTGGTGTTTCTCTCTCTCTCCCACTCCCTTCCTCTCTGAAATCATTACAAATATATTAGAAAAAATACCCAATGCATCATTTTCATGTGATATTGCCAGTATCGATAATTCTAATCATCTAACATGTCAACTTCTATTTGTCTTCATTTAGAGTATTTCATTGTATGCTCCACAGAGAGTCCTACCATTTTTTGGTTTCAGTGTGTGCAACTAATGAGAGGAGGATAATATGTATTCTGAAAGGAACAGAGCGACTCTATTCTTGGTTTCTAAACCTCTCATGAGTCATCATGCTGAGGGAGGAGTGAGGAGGTGGAAAGAGTTGGAACTTGAACTCATAATTTTATTAGTGTTTGCGATTTCTTTGGTTGAACCTAAGAAATTTCTCTAGGTTATTTCTCCTTCAAATGTTAATGTTCTGACATATTGAAAGGGATATTTTGTTCTTTTAATTTCACCAAACTGTCCTGCCAACCTTTTAATTCTAAAATATTCTAGGTTATTTATTTTTTTAGTCTTCTACACTGTTCATGTAATAATCTCATATCCTACTTCATTGCCTTGGTCAGAAAATATGGAATTTTAAACTGTAAATATCTTGACAGGTCTGTTATTTTCATGCTTATTACATTTTAGATGTTTTTCTTGAACATTTTCTAGTTTTCTACGTGAAGTCCCATTTTTAGTAAGAAAAGCACAGAGAAGAGGATTTTTTTAAAATCATGCTTTCAAATGTCCTTTCTTAAATTTATTATTTTCTCACACTGGATTTATGTACATGGAATTTAGTCTAAGCAACATTTTAATTACACTTATCGTAAGCCTGTATTTTTTATTTTGTCATAATAATACTAGACACTTGATCTTAAAAAAATCACTTAAGTTGTGCTCAGTGAGAAAAAAAAATGTAGTTTAAAATATTTCCAGGAACATTTATTTGGTTACTAAGTATGAATGAAAATTTCCAAATGGCGCCTATCTTAAAATATCAACTCTCCCATGATGGCATAGAAGGTTAGTCATAACAATATATAATGAGATGTAAAAATAAACACAATTATTTCTCTATTAAGGAATAGCACTACTATGTTTTACCTACAGGAGTTTTGACCATAGTGTTTTTATATAGTTTTGCATTGCATTAAGAAAAATACAAAGTATATACTTTGTCATAAAATTATATGAAGATTATGTTTTATTAAGTTAAAATGTATCTACTCAGTTATATTTGTCATTTTAACTTGCATATTTTCCTATTATTGTTTACTTAAAATTTTAATAATTTTTCTTCCCTATAGAGTCTATTTTTTATGTCATACTGTAATGGCTAATGGTATGGGTTTTTGTGGGTTTTTTTTGATTTACTGGTTTGACATTGGTTTAAAAAATTATATAGGTTTCAGGTATACAATTCTACATCATCAGTCTATTTAAACAATCCTATCCCAATCTTGCTCCTGCCTGTTAATAACTATGTAATATTTAGAAGGTATGTAACAATTGAATGAATGAATCCCTGTGAGCCAGTTCATATCATATCTCAGTGACAGTAAGCGTGTGGTCAATGCTAACATTTGTAGTAATATCAATGTTACTTTTAATTCACGAGTATGATTTCCACTTCAAATGGATTCTTTTCTCTTTAGTGGGTTGTCTGCCGTGCATACACATCTGATTCCTGGTTTCATTAATTGAAGACAAAGGTGGCAATAGTTAGAGTATGAGGCGGTGAGTGCACTGCCTTTAAAAATAGGACAGTTACTTAAAAAATGCTCTAGGATCTGCGAGAAAAGCTGTTAGCATTGTGCTTCATTGTTGTCTCTTTCCATCCAGGTCTGATAGGTCTGAGCTTCCATGTTTCGCAGAATTTCTAGATGTTCACTAGTGGGTTTAGAATGAGAAACCACATAGCAGCACGGGAACAAATTTACAGATGATTCTTGGGGAGCATGATGCTGGGTAAAGTTTCATTTAAAGGACAGAGATACCACCCAGCTGGCCTAGCTCAGTGGCTAAGCATCGATCTCTGAACCAGGAGGTCCGGGTTCGGTTCTGATCAGGGCACAGGCCTGGGTGGCGGGCTGCATGCCCAGTGGAGGGTGCGCAGGAGGCAGCCCATCCATGATTCCCCCTCATCATGGATGTTTCTCTCTCTCTCCCTCTCCCTTCTGCTCTGAAATCAACAAAAATGTCTTCTGAAGTAAAGAACAGAGAGATCCTTCTGCCTAAGTCTGAATCACGCCATGCTCCCGGGCTTTGCTTCTGCCCTTGTTTTTAATGCCGGTGACGTGTGTATAAATACTTCGCCCTGGCTTTTGAGCAGCTGGGGGATTTTTTTACTTGTTAATGAGCGCCTTTTCCGGGCCTGCACCCTGACCAGGACTCAAACTGGGACCTGCTGCATAGGTCCACACTGGCTGGGCTAGAAGAGCCGTTTTAAAATGCTGCTTTAAATGGCCTTCTCTACATAAAAGGAATAGAAGGAACAATATATATATTTACTTCGAGATCATTTTTCAAATAGCTCAGGATGGGGAGAAAAATAAATCCCTAGATGATCTCCCACCTTTAACAAACCTAAACTGTAATTTAAAAGAAGGGCAAACAAAGAATGTATTAATATAAGTCAATGTTTCTATTCTCCACGCGTCTCTACAGGTCATGAGACTGTTGTGATAATAAAAAGACTTGTGCTTTCTTAGCTGACATAAGCCTCAGCCTCCTGCAGGGACCCATCATTATTTAATAGCGCAAAATCACCAGGACATTAATGATCAATTATTTCTTCACTCCATCCCCATCGTCGCAATATGTGCTTGAAAGCAGTGTGTTGTACACATTCACAATGTAGTCGTTTGAGAGGGTAAGGCCAGCTGTTTGTGGGTGCTCACTCAGGTGAGAGCACCCCAGACCTCAATACAGTGCAAAGGCAACAAGCACATCCCCCGAGATGGTGGGGGCGCCCCAGAGACACGGGAGAGTCCGCGTGCTCATGGGAAGGCGCCTGTACTCCATGTGTGACCGCTCTCCCCACTAGTCCGTGTCTTTATCCACATCAGCAACATACCAGCATTTGAGGTTCATAAAATAAAAGGTCGCTTTTTTAATCTGCCCCTCTGTATGCATCTGAAATCAAATGCTAACTGTGACTATTTTGCAATTCTGAGACTTAAAACATAAATCAGCATATGCAACCTGAAACATATAGTTTAGCTCTGACTGGTGTTGCTCAGTGGATGGAGTGTCGGCCTGTGGACTGAAGGGTTCCAGGTTTGATTCCAGTTAAGGGCACATGCCTAGAAAAATCAATAAAATATATTTTTAAAAAAGAAGAAAATAAAGCTAAAACCAGCTTGGTTCAGTGGATAGAGCTGGTTAATATTAGGGTTGTTTCTACCTTTTCGGTGCTGTGAATAGTTTAGCTGTGAATATTCCTGTACAAGTACATAATCGACTTGGTGATTCTTTAAAGCACCCACTCAAAGGAAAATTGCCAAGTCACATGGCAATTCTGTTGAGAAATGAAAGACTATGACAGACACTTGGGGATGGCCATCATGCCTCTGAGGACAGGGCGTGGCACCCAGGAAGTGTTCACAGAATATCGTTCACGGGATGGACATGTGTGGCGTGAGATCTCACCATCTGTGGCGAACATGCTTAGTACAGGACCCCGTGACTTGCTCCGTGGCCAGCACGGGACTGCATTCACAGTACATGTGAAGGTGTCATTATTAATCTCATTTATACCCGATCAAAACCCAGATCATTTAAATGATCTCCGGCCACCGCGTTAGAAAATGCAGGTCTGCATGAAGCCAGAGTCTCTTGCTGAATCTAAATCAGCTTTGGGAAAATCGATAGACTAATTCTTTAGGGCAGTTTTAGGTTTGCAGGAAAAAATGAGGAGAAAGAAATTCCCACGTATTTCCTCAGCCTTCTGCCCCCGTTACCCCTACTCACACCTACCCCTGGAGCGATGCCTTCAGTACAACTACAAAGCCAATATCACAACCTCAGTACTAACTACGTGTCCTGTTTTACATGAGGGTTCACGCTTCGTGTTGTACGTTGCATGAGTTTTGACAAATGTATGAGGACATGTATGCACTACCACGGTATCATACAAAGGAGCTTCCCACCTCAACTTCCCTGCGTCCCTACGTCAGAGCCTGTGTCCCCAGATCCTGGGCATCACTCCTGCTTTCCTGCTTCTGCAGATTCATTCGAGAAACTTCTTGCCCAGCAAATCCGTTGCTGCTTTGCATTGTATTCAACTCAGAAGCACTTCTTTGCTCACAGCAGCACAATTTACAATGGCCAAGATTTGGAAACAGCCTAGGTGCCCGTCAGCAGATGAGTGGATCAGAAAACTGCGGTACATCTACACAATGGAATTCTATGCCGCCATTAAAAAGAAATAATTCTTACCATTTGCAGCAGCCTGGATGGAACTGGAGAGCCTTGTGCTCAGTGAAATAAGCCAGTCAATGAAGGAGAAGCATCACATGATCTCACTCATTTGTGGATCATAAAGAACATTGTAAAGTGATGAACAAAAAGATAGATACAGATGCAGTAAAGCATCCAGCAGACTGTCACACTACAGTGGGAAGGTGAGGGAGAGGTGGGGGAGATAAGAGATCAACCGAAGGACTTGTGTGCATGCAGATAAGCACAACCAATGGACGCAAGACATTGGAGGATTGGGGTATGGCTGGGAGGGGGGGCAATGGGGAGATGTGTACACATGTAACACAATAAAAAGGAAGCACTTCTTGAAGGAAATGTTCTGTTGTAAAATATGTAGAAAGTATTAAAATGATTTTTTTTCTATAGGCAGCCCGTTTACACAAAATTCAATGATAAAAATAAGAGATACTATAAAAACCCATGCATCCTCTTAAAATATAGTATGGCATATTTTAGCAAATATATCATTAGCACAAGCATAAATTAATTATGAGATAATTACCACAAACGCGTGCTGGTAGACTGACAAAATATCTTTTTTTAAAATATATTTTATTGAATTTTCACAGAGAGTTGGAAACATTGATGAGAGAGAAACATCAATCAGCTGCCTCCTGCACGCCCCATACTGGGGATGTACCCACAACCAAGGTACACGCCCTTGACCGGAATCGAAACTGGGACCCTTCAGTCCGCAGGCCGACACTCTTCTACCCACTGAGCCAAACCGGAAAGGGCCAAAATATCTCTTAAGGAGGGAATATTCTGCAGTGGCCAGAGATGGTGATTGTGTAAATATTCGGATGTAACGGCATCACAACTTGTACAAACCAGCAAGAAGGAAGAAGGCATGAATCCTGGAATAAGTTAAATATTTCAAACAAAACAATTAGCATGCCATCTAAACAACTTGAAGGTCACCGTTGGTCTGCATAATTTGTACAAGACAGAGCAATTTAAGAAACTAAAATTAAGGAAAAATAGCTCTGAGAGAAAGCGGTGAAATATGAAAAGAGATTAACCCAGCACAATCCCTATCTGCAGCGTTCCCTCTACCAGTAAGCCAGAGCCTACAATAAGCGGTATTTAAAAAGTAATTTACTTCTTTTAAACAGTCCCACAGT
>PVJN01016920.1:0-41514 GCA_004026805.1 Lasiurus borealis | reverse complement strand
TCTTTTATTCTGTATGCCATTATCTATTTATTTCCATCCTCCTTTCCATTCCACTTTTCCATTACATTTTATTCAATCTCCATCCTACTCAATTTTCCATTCCATATCATATTTAGGTCCATATTCTACTCTTCATTACATGCATTTTCCTCTGCAACCTGTCTCTATTTCACCCTATATTGCATTACATTTTAAATCCATTTTCCATTCCATATTATTTGACACTCCAAATACCAGTTCATTCTCTTCTGTGTTGTGTTTCCAGTTGTCCATCTATTACATTAAATTTCCATCCCATTTTGCCAAAATTGTTATAACAATGACTTTCAGAAGATCAGCCTTTCAATATCTATCAATGAATTACAAATGTGCCTGGCATATACTAAGAATTTCCACTTCTTGGAATTTATCCATAAAAAGGACAAACTGAAGATATGGACAAATTTTAGCAAGAAGGTTATGTCTCACAATGATGTGTTAGAGCAGTGGTCGGCAAACTCATTAGTCAACAGAGGGGCAAACCATGGCTCACGTGAAATGTTGGAGATATAAAAATGTTTGAAAATATAGGCTTCCTCTATAATGGAATATTTTCTAATTACAAAATGGCCTTGTGTAAATTTGTATATTAACATAGAAAGCATGTTTCCTGGATGCAAACCAGGTTACAAAAATATGTGTGGATAAAAAATTCCATTTATATAAAACAAATTAAAACTATAAAATACCTATGAATGGCCATTCTGCCAACATATAATTAAACATTTCCAGTAGTTACCTATGGGTGTATGTAAATTAAGGGCAAGTTTTCTTACATTTGCTTTTCTGTTTTGGGTACTGAACATGAAAGCCTTTCTGTAATAATGACTAAAAATAAATGTCTAAATATTAAACTTCAATTCTGTGCATCATAACATATTTATATGATCAGAAACTAGACTTCTAAGGCCAAAAATGAAGACTAGGTCAAATAAATTAGCATATATCCACAACTAGATTACTATGTAGCCTATATAAACATGAATGCACATTTAAGCACAGTGCTACTCTTACTCTCAGGCAATTCTTGCCTAAACCTCAGGATACCAGGCAGGCAGAAGCAGTTTACCCAGAAAATGTCTAAACCCGCTCTGGTGCTTGGAAACTATTGGAGGCAGAACTACTGAACATTTAAAGCAGTGTGGGCCCTATCCAGTTTCTTCCATTTCAGTTGCTCTCTAAACCTTAAACCTACTCCAGTCCTGCATGAGGTGACCCAGATGTCAGGAGGAGTCCTAGGACTGTCCGCTCTTGTGTCATCATCCATAGACCCAATGTCCTCACTAGATTCCATGAGGGCGATTTATCTGGGGGATTATCTCTTTCTGGCCAGTGTAGCATTTCTTTTAAGTGATTTCTTGAGCTTGAGCCGCCGGAATAGTGCTGACATGCTGATTTTGGTCACTTGAATTGTTTATATAGAAAGCCCACGGTCCTACACACGCTCACACACTTTTAGCGGCTATGTTTACAGGCGAGGAAATTCACATCATTGACCAGGCAAAAGGGATGGTGCACACCCTCCCTCCTGTTTGCCACTAGATGGATCAGGGTCGGACAGCTGTTGGCAGATGGGAAGAGTCATGTGCCTTCCAGCTCACCAATTAGAAGTGAAGATTTGAACAAGGTCTGCCCCCTTACTCACTCCTCTAACCCTGGCTCTACTTGAGATGGTTTGGAAGCAGTAGTCCGCTGTGTCTGAAGATCTGGCATTATGGCTGCCCAGTCATATTGTTAAGAAGAGAAAAGCAGCAGCAAGTTTGAATATATGAGGGTGAGGGGGGCAGAAAGGGAGGGCCTAAGAAAGAAGTCCCCTCTGCCACTATTGATGCAAGCAGGAGTGGCAACCCAGATCCTGCTCCCCAGATTCCCGAAGTCTCCAGTGATCCAGCATCACTGAGCGATCCAACACCATGAAAGCATCCTCCTCTGGAGCCTTCATTTTGATCAGGGCCCACACGTGCCTGCATCAGTTATAGGTGAAACGGTGTCTGACCTCCGAGGCAGCTGCAGTTCCCATTCAAACTTTGTTTGTTTGTTCAATTGTTTGAAATTTTTACTTATTTTTTTTATCTCACAGATTTTATTTCAAGTCAGTAGGAAATAATGAACAGTTGAAAAAGTTGTTGAAAACAAATTCATAGACACCTAGAGAGAACAGAGATCAGGTTTCATATATATTATAGTAAATTCCACATTTACTATAGATTTAAACATGAAGATTGAAGTAATAAAATTTGGAAATCTCAAATAATATTTTTTAAAATTATGGAAGTCCTTTCTAAACATAGCATAAAAACCAGAAGACATAAAATATATATAAAAGTGCATAAAACTGAAATAAGTTTTTTTTTTTTTGCTAAATAAAGTGAAAGACAAATATAACTTTGAAAACTATATTTTCAGTCTCTATCCATCCTGACATTAGATGCATGATGGCTGAAAGGGCCAGAATACAGACCATGCATATGAGCAGCAAAGCCGCCCCAGAAAAACCCACAAGGAACCTGGTTAGTGGATGTGCTCAGACCAACTGGGGGTGTGGGGTTGTGCTAAAAGCAGCCCCACCTGGAAGAGCTGGCATAGACATGGAATCCTCCCAGGTACCATCTTTTTCCTAGATTCCAGGACTTAGATCTGAGTTTTTGGAGCCATCTTTTCTAAAGTTTCAGCTTGGCAGCAGATACCATTCTCAGATTTCTGTCTGGAGTCCAACATCCTGTCCAGGCTCTGCTCTTTGAAGCCACATGACAAATAACCCATTCTTGCTCTCAGTAGCCATGCCACCTGGCCAGGCCCTGCTCTCCACTATCATGGATCCCAGCCAACCCCTCACGATGGAGCCAGGCCCTCACTACAGAAGCTGCATCACCCTGACAACCCTGCTTTTGGCAGTGGCATAGCAAAGCCAGGCCCTACTCTTCAGAGCCATGATCTCATACCAGACCTTATTTTCCCGAACTGCACTGCACAGGTAAGAACTGCACTCCACAGCCACCTTATCCACCTGAGTAGGGTGGGCTGAGTCCTGTTTCTCTCCCTAGGTTCACCCTAGGAAGGCTTGACTTTAGGAGTTTCTCAAACTCTCTTGATCCTTGGAACCTATGCCTTGCCTCCCAGCCTGGTGATAATACTATCTGCATTAGTGCCTCCTCATCCTGGTCTCCTAGCACATTCTCTTTTCATTTTGCTGGGCAACGTAATAAAAGCTTCTTCTCCTCCTTCCTTATGTCTCTTGGCCTGAGCCCCTCTTCTTCATTGGTTTTCTGTCCTGAGCTTCTCTTCCTCTCACCATGATAATGATTATTATTACTTTTTAAATCTGAGCTCTAACTCCAAGGCTAACCCTCCTAGAGATAGTCAGGCTTTGACACCTGAGCTTGATTCTCTGAGCCTTGCCTCTCCAGGAGAGCAGGCCAAAAGAAAGGGCATCCCCCCCATACCTCGTGTGCTTTTCAGTCCAGCTTTTCACATACTAGTAATATAATCCAACTGAAATTTGTTTCCATGTACAATTTAGAGTAGAGAGTCCATTTTATTCCCTTTTCCCATGTGGGTCATGTATTGTACAGTAGCATTTAGAATTTCCTTCTCCATGATCTACCAGGATAGTTATGAAATGAAATAGGTTTTAATGTATGCATGGATCTAACTTTAGACTATGTACAGTAGGTCATTTGTCTATATCTGTGCTATACCATAATATTATAAAAAGCCTCAATCTATTTTGGGACTAGAATCTCACTTTATTCTTTTTTAGGAGTGTTTCACTCATAATTTTCATATATTATGGCCCTATACTTTTTCATATTCATTTTAGAAAATACTGTATTGTCAAATCACAAGAAATATCTTATTGGGTTTTGTTTGAAATTGCTTTGAATTGATAGATTATTTGGAGAAGTCTATATTATTGTAATAGTGAATCTTCTTATTCATGAAAGTAATGTATCTTACCATTTATGTAGGGTTTTTTTCACCTATGTTTCACTGACATTTTTATCATTTTCTCAATAGTTTTACTCTGATGTTGCTAGGTATGGTTTTCTTTGAATCGATCTTGCTTGTGGTCTGTAGGAATTCTTAATCATGTTTTTTTTGTGTGTTTTTTTTTCATCTTCAGCCAGTTTTGAAAAATTCTAGACAATTATATCTTCATATAATTATTTTTTATAAATAAAATGGAAAATTTTGGTTTTATTTTGTAAAATATTCTTTATTTTCTCCAAAATTGCTAATTTTATGTCATACTTTGAGGATTAAAGAAGCATGCAAGTGAACTCTTTAAAAGAGACAGAGAATAATCTTTTATTGTCTTTATTTGAAATGGTGTTATGAACATAAAATTCTTATTTAGACACTTCATACCCCCTTATCATAGGCACAACAGAGAGTGCCTCCAGGGTGTGTAATGCCAGGGAATAAGTCATTAAACCAAGCTATTGATTTGTTGGTTAAAGAGCTGTCTGGTCTTTAAACTTCATTTTGGCTGTGGTTATGGCTTCTTGTAGAACTAAACATAGTCTCCTGGATACATCACTGGAAGACACACTTGAAGAACTATTTAAAGGCTGGAGACATGTAGTAGGTAATTAAACCATGTCAGTTTAGTAGGTCTGTGTGGTCGGATGGTCACTTTAGTGTCCATGAAGTAGTCAATACCAGTGGTCACTATGACAACTATAGGGAGCCAAGCTTCCTAGGGTTTTTCAGACTCCCTGCTTGATGCCTCAGGTAGAATTTGGAGATTGAGCTATAATGACCTCATGTTGGGAAGCCCTCTGCAGACACGGGAAAATCAGGCAGAGCTATACTTCTGTTTCTTTAATAATTATGCTTAGGCTGTGAAGGCAAAAGTGGGTGGAAAGAGATCAAGCAAAGAACTTGTTATATATATATATATATATATATATATATATATATATATATATATAATCCATGAACATAGACGATAGGGTGGTAAAGGCTTGGGCAGGGGGTGGGGATGAGCTAGAGGTCAACGGGGGAAAAAAGGACTATATGTAATATTTTCAACAATAAATATTAAAAATAAAAGAAAAGATTGGCTAGTAAAGAACCATATATTAATATTGACTAGATTTACTAGTTGTTAACTAGTAGGGGGCATGGTCAACATAGCATCAGTCTGAATGCAGCATCCTGCTAAATCCCCTTTCTACAGGAGTACAAGATTCCTATTCTCAGAGACGGAAGGAAGGAAGTGAGAATCATTGCCCTTGGGAAGGAATGAAGCACCCAAGTTGAGGGGTTTTGTGCATTTTGAGAAGATAGGAGGTGGGATAGTGAGGAAGGATTTGCTCTAGCTTGGTCCCTGCAAGGAGGACACCATTGATGACCAGTTCCTTGTTGGGAATGACAAACTAAAACCAGAGTGAGTAGGAACAGGGACTGGGGAGAATGTGGCAGCCAAACCAGGTCTGTGATCTGTGTTAGGGCAAACCTGGGTCATACACTAGACACATATAAACATAGGAGAAATCATCATGTATGAAAAGAAATGAACCTGAGTGGAGCTGAGGGGAACTTAGAGAAATTCTGGCTTGGTGTTGGACTAAGAACGAGGCTTACCTCCCACTGAACAACCTCTGGGAACAGAGGTGTTTTGAAGACTCAGGCTCTCCTGTTCACTGTGTCTGACAAATCCTGCAAGATGTGGCCAGAGTAAGACTACCTGATTCTTTTAGGAAGGCCTTTGGAGCCATAAAGTAGAATTCAAGAAAAAGAGGTCCTTCTATGAATATCAGTACATCATTTCCTAAAATATTCTATCTAATAAAAGACTAATATGCAAATTGACCATACCTCCGCTATCCCACAAGCCATGCCCACCAGCTATTTCCAGCAGCCAATCAGGAGTGAGTATGCAAATTAACCCCAACCATGATGACAGTAGCCACCAAGAGAGCTTGGGTTGCCCCGCTAATGGAGGAAGCCAAGCTTTCCACACACCCTGGCCAGCCCAGGCCTCCACTCAATGCTACAAAGTTTCAATATAGAAGATAAATAAATTCCAACAAAAATGGCAGCAGCCATGGAGATGGAGAGAGCAGGAGGATAGGGTTGCCCTCGGTGATGGAGGAAGCCAAGCTTTCCACAGCCCTGACCTGCCTTGGCCTCTGCTTAAGGCTACAAAGTTTCAATTATAGAAGATAAATAAATCCCAACAGAGATGGCTGCAGCCAAGGAGTAAGCAGGAGGCTTAGCTTCGCTCAAGGCTACAAAGTTTCAACTGTAGAAAATAAATAAATCCCAGATACCAGAGCCTCTGCTTGGGTAACTGGGGGGCATGGCTGGCCTGCAAACCACCACAGGCCCCTTACCCAGGCCACCCTATGCCCCAAGGAAACCACCACCCTGATCCAGTACACCCTCTAGGGCAAACCACCCATGCACCAGGCCTCTATCCTATCTAATAAAAGAATAATATGCAGATTGGCCATCATTCCAAAACACAAAATGGTTGCCCTATGTTTTCAAAGATTCTGCTTTCATATGGATACAAGATGGCCACCACAAGATGGCCTGCAAGGGAGGGGAGTTGTGGGTGATCAGGCCAGCAGGGAAGGGCAATTTGCAGGGACCCAGGCCTACAGGAGAGGGGAATTAGTGGTCACCAGGCCTTAAAGGGAGGGCAGTTAGAGACAAACAGGCTGGCAGGGGAGCAGTTAGGCAGTGGTTAGGGAGTAATCAGGCTGGCAGGCAGAAGCGGTTAGGGGAGATCAGGCAGTCAAGCAGTTGGGAGCCAGCAGTCCTAGATTGTGAGAGGGATGTCTGACTGCCCATTTAGGCCCGATCCTGGGCAGTCGGACATCCCTCAAGGGGTCCCATGTTGGAGAGGATGCAGGCTGGGCTGAAGGACATCCCTCTAGCCCCCGTGCATGAATTTCATGCACCAGGCCTCTAGTAATTTAAAAATGGTAGCTTTACAGACCTAATGTGGACAGCAGGTGGGTTTGTTAGTCCTACACGGATGTTTTAAAATAAATTATCTATTGAGATTTAAAAATTCAAGATTTTTTTTTAACCAAAATAAAGGTTTTAACAGAAGGAGCATTGGTAGAAATACAAGAAGCCTACTTGAGAATCTAGCACAAAGTGCATAGGTGCTGGAAGCATCCATTCTAGATGAGCCCTCATCAGAAAGTTCATGAGTGGAGGATGCAGCCATTTTAGGCAGACATCAGATTGTGGTACATATGTGGAAAGTGCAGTAAACTTAGGAAATGATAGATTAGAAAGTGCATGGGCAAAGGGAGAAACCAGCTGAGAAAACGCTTTTTTCAGGAGTTACATGAGTGGAGGAAACACTAAATCTCCAGTAAGACCTGGAAGGCCATGCATGGAGGAGAGAGCATGTAACCCGGAGGAGAACTTCTAGGCTATGCATGGGTAGAGAGATACCAGCCTAATAAAGTACTCATCAACAGGTGCAGTAGTTGGGGCTATAGCCAATGTAGGAGATGACCCTGTAAGAAGTTTTTGAGTGGATGATGTAAATAATTTTGGGTTAGGCCTGATATGAAGTACAAGGGAAGAATGAGTATTTAGCTAGGGGATGACTCAGTAAGATCTAAGTGGTAGATGGAACATCCACCTCAGGGGAAGGCACAGAAGCAGGTGCATGGAAAAAGGTAGCATTCAGACTGTGAGAAGACTGGACAAGAGTTGAATGGATTAAATAAAGAGCCATTCTAGGGGCAGATCATGTAAGATGACATAAGTGGAGGATTCAGGCAATCTGGGAAAGTGTTCAGCAAGAGTTGCAAAGGCAGAGAGTATAGACAGGCTAGACAGGAAGTGTATGGCTTGTAGGAGCATTCAGCCTAGGGGAGTACTCAGCAGTTCATCATGAGTACTAGGTGGTAAAAATCTAATAATTTTTTTATTTTCTGTAACTGGCTACTTGGCATCTTGGAGTCATTGGGCCATGCTAATGGCTCAAGGTTTTTCACATCTTCATCATTCCAGTTTTTTTCTTGAGCATGAAGAAATCTTACAAACCCTCCAACCATAAACTTCAGCATGTTTTTTCTTCCTGCCAAATAGGGGATGTCTTCACCTAGCTGTTTCTCAAAACTATAGTAATAAAGGTCCCGGTTCCTCTTTCTCTATCTCTACTTATCTGTGTGTTGCATGCCAAGACACCCATCCTCTTGGGAGCTGTGAGTAATAAACTCTTCTTTACAAGGTAATTGTCTCCATGTCTGTTATCTTACCATATATGACTAAAACAAATCTTGAATACATTTTAAAACAATTGGTACAGTGAGTAAAGTAGTTTGGTAACAGATGGAGATGACGTGCCTCTTAGTTTACGAACTGAATCCAACAGATAGCAAAGACGATGTGGGAAGGTACTTCTGGCTATTGGCCAACTTGTGCTTTAGTGGACATTGTATTATGTTGTGTCTGTGTTGTTTCCTAGGTACTCCAATCTAAATTGTAGCAGATTTCAAAAAGCTGAGTCCTCCATGAGGGACTGTCAAGCTTAATGTGCTGAAGTCTTGGCAAAGTCACACCCAATTGGCTTCTTAAGTGGTTACAATGTATCTAGTCTGGACAAGGTTCCCAAGAGGGCCTAGGGTAGTTGGCTGTTGTACTATGTGAAGGTCCTCCCAAAGAAACAATAAATCAGTGGTTCTCAACCTTCCTAAGGCCGCGACCCTTGCATACAGTTCCTCATGTGGTAGTGACCCCCAACCATGAAATTTTGCTACTGTTATGCATCGTGATGTAAATATCTGCATTTTCCGATGGTCTTAGGCGACCCCTGTGAAAGGGTCGTTCGACCCCCAAATGGGGTCGCGACCCACAGGTTGAGAACTGCTGCAATAAATTATTACCTCTCTCCTGATACAGGTGAATATGATCCATTGAATATACACTAGGGCTTAAGTCCATAGGAGCTCCTCAGCTAAGAGCAACCCCTTCCTTATATGTGCTAAGCTTATTGGCTTGTCTCTTCTGGTAGCTGGAAACTGCCCACCTAGATATCCTCATACTGAAAGGACCTGTTGACCAGTAACGTGCTCCACTGAAAACATTGTTGCTTTGGTCACAAACTCCTCTGTTGTTGTCTGCCTTGCTGCTATGCGGCATTTTGTCCTTGAACCCTGTAACTTATAAGAGTTTGTATTATTATAGGCCCTTGGCACAATATTTAATGGAAAAAAATGTAAGGGTAAGAGATGTTGGGTTCTAGCATCTCCAAAATTGATGTGCTCAACTTAATTATTCCTGTAAAATGCCATAATAGCACTCTTGAGTATTCCTCGGCACTGCAGTGTATCAGCACTCCAAGATATTTTATTTTAGAAACAAAGTATAAGAATAAATCTGGCAGTGTCACAATTGCCCTCTTGGAGCTGAAACCAAACCCACAGAGGTCAACACTAAACCACTGCGACAATTTCACAAGCTGGAAAGAAAAATCACCTTAAAGGAATTTAGTACAGAGAGTTCAGGAAAAGGAGCCATACTGGCTTCTAAGGATCTTTACTATATTAGCTCTTTGCTCTGGCTTATGGTCCAAAAAATGAGGCAGTTAGTGGGAATAGGCTGAGACCCCTAAATACATGCTTTATTCACATTATCTGAGGTAAGTTTTTATTCCTCCCTGTACACAGACTAGACCCATGCTTGTACTCAGCATACCTGTCAAACAGATGAAAGTGACACTGATGAGCCAGAACAGAGCAGCCCCCAGATCATTGCTATGCTCTATGATGCCGAGTGAGCCCTTTCTATCATTACATTGGACTTTTATGGCCCGGGAATGGGGTCAACCTAGCATATCCTTGATCATTGCTAAGGTCAGTGCTAAATGTCAAACAGTACAGGATGCCAGAACATTATTACATAAAATTAGCATGGTTAGGTGGGTTTATTATTTTGTAGTAAACCCCAACCCTGCATATAATGCAGCCATTTTAAACTCTGAGTCTGCCTTCCTTGCCCCAGAATCCAAGGAACTTTCCTGAAAGGGAGTCCCACCAAACTATACACCTGTCTTTCTGTCTTTCTTTTTCCAAAAGGCTTGGCTACACATTTAGGAAAACCTTAAAGGAAATAGATGTCTAGTTGATGTGAGAGCATCTCACCCAACAAAAAACAGGTTTTAGTTTATCAAAGCCAGCCACTGTCTTGACCCTCTAAATGGTTCCCCCTAGACAACTTCCTCTACCTCCTGAGCCTCTCCCTCATCTCCAGAGCCTCTTCCTCAAGGATTCCCACATAAATCTTTTTAGGGGACTTTAGGAAATTTAAGTTCCTACAGACCTCATAGCTGGGCAATCATAAAATAAATAAAAAAAACAAACAGGAGAATCCAAGATGGCGGCATAGGTAAACGCCTACACTGCTGCCTTGCACAACAATTTCAAAACTACAACTAAAAGACAGAACGGACATCATTCAGAACCACAGGAAAGCTGGCCAAGTATAAGTTCTACAACTAGAAGGAAAGAGAGGGGCTCACAGAAACCCAGAGGAGCTGCAAAAAGCTGAGGTACGGAGACACGCGCGCTCAGAGAGCGGATGCCGAGTACCTGGCTGGCTTTCTCTGGCGGGAGAGAAACGGAGACTCCCAACGGCATTGAACCCCTTATCCTACGACACTAAACCCCAGATCCAGCTGAAACTCATACAGGGGGAGTTTGGACTGTGAAAAGGGAGAAGTGCACGGAAATTTAGGGGAGTCGCAAAAGATAGGAGGTCTGGTCACGGTCGCAGAGGATAGATTGCTGATTGTGCCGCTGGCTTTCACGACTGAGCGGGAGACAGACCCTCCCAACTGTGCCACTTCTGAGTCCACTGGGCCCCTGTTTCGGGCAAAACCCTGGAGATCTAGACTCGTGTGGTCCTGGTGCGCAGGGGAGCTGGAAAGGCAGTGGTCTAGAGGCACTGTGGGTGCGAGGGCACAAGGACCGCTCCAGCCATTACCCAGTCACGTGAGACTCGGGGGCTGTGGAGGGCGGGGCCGACTGGAAGGCAAGGTGGTCCCTTAAGCCCTGAGACTCCACCCATCCCAAGCTCAACAGAGGCTTCTGTGGTTTTGCAAGTACAGAAGTTTCCCCGACATAGTGAAAATGCCAAGACAAGGGAAGGGATCACAAACAAAAGAAAGGAAGGGAAAAAACGACTGGATATAGAGTTCAAAACCACGCTTATAAGGTTTTTCAAGAATATGCTAGAAAAGATGGATAAATTTAGCGAGAGCCAAGAGGAGATGCAAAAAAGCCAACTAGAGAGGCCAAAAAGCCAACTAGAGATGCTAGAGATGATGCATAAATTTAGTGAATCCCAAGAGGAGATGAAAAAGGACCAACTAGAGACACTGACTGAAATAAAAAATATACAGAGTCCTAACAGCAGACTAGAGAAAGGCAAGAATCAAGTTAAAAATTTGAAATATAAAGAAACAGAAAACACTCAACTGGAAAAGCAAGAAGAGAAAAGAATCCAAAAATGTGAATGTAATGTAAGGAGACTCTGGGACAGCTTCAAGCATACCAACATCAGAATTGTGGGGGTGCCAGAGGAAGAGAGAGAGCAAGATACTGAAAACCTATTTAAAGAAATAATGACTGAAAACTTCCCATATCTGGTAAAAGAAATAGACTTTCAAGTCCAGGAAGCATACAGAACCCCATATAAAAGGAATCCAAAGAGGACCACACCAAGACACATCATAATTAAAATACCAAGAGCAAAAGACAAAGAGAATATTAAAAGCAACAAGAGAAAAACAGTTTATTACCTACAAGGGAGCACCCATACGACTGTCAGCTGATTTCTCAACAGAAACGATGCAGGCCAGACGGGAGTGGCAAGAAATATTCAACATGATGAATAAATAGCAAGAACCTACAACCAAGAATAATCTATCCAGCAAAGCTAACATTCAGAATTTAAGGGCAGATAAAGAGCTTCACAGATAAGAAAAAGCTAAAGGAGTTCATCAACTCCCAACCTGTTATATGCAATGCTGAAGGGTACTCTTTTAGAAGAGGAAGAAGTAAAAGGTAAAAGCCAAAAAATTATGAACAACAAATACATATCTATCAACAAGTGAATCTAAAAATTAAAGTGAATTAAAAATTTGATCAACAGAATAAACTGGTGAATATACTAGAATCAGGAGCACAGAAAGAGAGAGGACTGATAATTCTCAGGAGGAAAGGGGTGAGGGGTGTACAGGGAGAGACTGGACAAAAATCATATACCTATGGATGAGATCAATGGGAGAGAGCTAAGAGCAGAGAGAGGGGTGGGAGCTGGGTGGAGGGGTGCTATGGAGGGGAAAAAAGAGAAACAAATGTAATAATCTGAATAATAAAGATTTAATTTTAAAAAAAGAAGAGGAAGAGGAAAAGGGTAAAAAATTATAAGCAACAATTACATATCTATCAACAAGGAAATCTAAAAATTAAGTGAATCAAAATTTGATGAACAGAATAAACTGGTGAATATAATAGAATCAGGAGCATAGAAAGGGGATGGACTGACAATTCTCAGGGGGAAAGGGGTGGGTTGGGGGTGCAGGGAGAGACTGGACAAAAATCATACACCTATGGATGAGGACAATGCGGGGAGAGGTAAGGGTAGAGGAAGGGGTGAGAGCCGGGTCGAGGGGAGTTATGGGGGGAAAAAAGAGAAACAAATATAATCATTTGAACAATAAAGATTTATTTAAAATAAAATAAACAAAAACAAACAGAACAAAACACACACACACACCAAAAACAACCTATATCAGGAAGCATTTCTTTTTTTTGTAATATATATATATATATATATATATATATATATATATATATATATATATATATATATATATATATATATATTTTTTTTTTTTTTTTACAGGGAGGAAGTGAGAGTGATGGAGAGTTGGAAACATCGATGAGAGAGAGACATAGATCATCTGCCTCCTGCATGCCTCCTACTGGAGATGTGCCCACAAACAAGATACGTCCTCCTGACCGAAATCGAACCTGGGACCTTTCAGTCTGCAGTCAGACGCTCTATCCACTGAGCCAAACTGGTTTTGGCAGAAAGCATTTCTTAATTTAGGACTTTTTCGTTATCCACAACCAAGACCTGCTGAGATACCACAGGGCTGTCAACCATCATCGTGAAATTAAAGACCTGGGCCTCTCTCAAAAAAAATTTCAGGTCAATCCACCTATAAACATCAATAAGTAAAAAACTTGCTTGCTATATATCTTAGGAAGTCATGCTGGAGGGAGTTAGTTGCCTTTATTGGATTAGGGGAAACCCCATTCAGCCAGAGCGAGGCAGTGTGTTCTAGTGCTTCATGCATTATCCTGACCTTCAACAATGGCAATCACATAATCTCCTCCCCTAGGGTGATAGAAACTCCTTGGAGCTTGTCCCACACCTGGGAAAATTGCACATAAGCTACTTGATGGTCCTTTGGAGCATACAAAATAATCAACTTTTCCTGTACCTTTCAGGTACTGAGGTACAGGTCACAGTTATTCTAGGTAATTCCTTTCTTTTGAAAAAATATCGTAACCCATGTAAAATATAGGGTATATTAGCTCATCCCATTCAGGGATGGTAGCCCCTCTATCTCTTGTACATTTAATCATAGGGATGAATATCAGTTTTGGAAATCTCTTAAATTGGAGCAAGCCCAAATTAGTAGACCTGCTGTGGGACTTACTCAGTGGGAGCCTGTGGACCTCTCATTGAAGTTGTAAATATGTCTCAATGCAAGCTACAATAAGGTATGACACATTATTTCATGTTCCTTCAAAGCTGATGATATGATTCCTACTATATTGCCTTTTAATAGCTCTATGTAGCCAGAGCTAAAGGCGGACCAGAGATTATTGCCATTTCAGTGCAATTCTGTCCATCAAGGCACTGTTCCCTAATATTAGTAAGGTCATAAATGACATCTAGGCTATATCAGTTGATTTCTTTGCAGGGTAGAGGGGAAGAAGAATTTGTCATTGGAGTGAAGAACTGAGTGGGCAATGTGAAGGGGACAAAGAAAAAGAACCCTACACTCTCAGTGCAATGGAGTAACTGAACAGAGTATGAACAGAGCAAGGAAGATGAATGACCATCCATTGAATCCATTTATTTATCCTGGAAGTGAATGTGAAAAATGAGGATAACTGTACCATGAGTGCAGTGGAGTGACAAAGAAGGGTATATGTATGAACCATGTGAAAAGGAGGAGTCATGTGCTATCAGTGCCTTGAGATATCTCAGCAGAAAATATGGGAAAAGAAATAGAGCTTGTGCACTCAGTGTACTAGTATAATTGAACAGAGCATGTGAATGCGGCAAAGAAAGAAGCTCTGCCCAACATGTACAAGTCCTGTACATGTAATAGTATGGAGGCAGAGAGGAGGAGCCCTGCTCCAGGAATAGAGTGCCAGAACTGGACAAAGGATGTGAATGGGGAACGAGAAGGCTCATTCTTTCAATCCAGTGCAGTCACTGGGATTGTATAGGGATTATAGACATGCTCTATCATTCATTATTGAGACTGTACATAGCATTTGATCTGTGTAAAAGTATCCCTGCCCCATCAGTAATGTAATTTAACTATAGAGATGATTTGATTGGTGTAGAAAGAGGGATGCACACCATAAGAACAGTGGTTTCCTTGGTGTGGGAAATGAATAGCGCAAAAAAATGGGGGAATCTTATAGTATTACCTTATCTATACATTATCAATAGTGTTCAATTTAAAGGTAATATCAATGGTACAGGCGAAAATAACATGGTGTCATCAGTATAGTGGTGAAAGTTTTCAGGGAATGTGAAAGAGGCAAACTGGAGGATCCTCTCGCTATGAGTACTATAGTCAAACTGGGCAAGATATGTGAATAAGATAATGGAGAGGGGGACCACACATCAGCACAGTGGTTACCTGGGCAGTGTTGAAAATTAAGCCAAAAGGAGTCATGCACCATTAGTGCAGTAGTGGTACAACAACAGGAAAGGACCAATAAACCTTATGAGCAGGAGCAGCCCCACTCCATCAATTTCACTGTAAAGATTGTAAAAGAAACAAAGACAAACCCTTCCCCATCAGTGCCTTAGTGTCACTGGAAAGGTGATATGAATATGGTAAATGAAGGAATCCCACCCCAAGCGTGCCATGGAACAACTAGAGAGCAAACACAAACTAGACAAATAATGGGGACCCCCAAAACATCAGTACATTGAACACAGAATATAAATAGAACAATTAAGAGCAACCTCAAGCCACACATGCAGTGCTGGGACAGAAATGGAATAGGAACTTCATGTGGTAGGAGCAGCCTGCATCATCTCTTGTGTATGTAGCGAAGGAATGTAGAAAGGGCACAGAAGATAAAATTGCATCATCAGTGATGTGTGTACCTGGGAATGGAGTGTGAATGGTTTCTAACATAGTCTATATGTTTGTTCTTGTGCCAGTACAAGGCTGTTTTAAGAACAGTGGCTTTGTAATACAGCTTGAAATCTGGTATTGAGATCCCATCTACATTATTCTTCTTTCTCAGGATTGTTGTGGCTATTCAGGGTCTTTTTTTGTTGTTGTTCTAGATGGATCTTTGGAGAATTCTTTCTAGGTCTGAGAAATATGTCATTGGTATTTTAATTGGGAGTGCATTGAATCTATAGATTGCTTTGAGTATATGGACATTTTAATTATGTTGATTCTACAAATCCATGAACATGGCATGATCTTCCATCTGTTTATGTCTTCCTCTTTCTCTTTTTTCAGTGTCCTATAGTTTTCTGTGTATAGGTCTTTTACCTCCTTAGTTAAGTTTA
Source organism: Lasiurus borealis (assembly GCA_004026805.1). Classification (NCBI taxonomy): domain Eukaryota; kingdom Metazoa; phylum Chordata; class Mammalia; order Chiroptera; family Vespertilionidae; genus Lasiurus; species Lasiurus borealis. The sequence goes on along the minus strand of PVJN01016920.1, from coordinate 25,647 downwards.
TTCCTAGGTATCTTAATATTTTTTGGTGTGATGGCAAATGGGATTGCTTTTTTAGTCCCTCTTTCTGTAAGTTCACTATTAGTGTATTATGCCATAGATTTTGTGGTACTAATTTTGTATACTGCTACATTGCTGAATTTATTTATTAAGTCTATTAGTTTTTTGATGGAGTCTTTTGGGTTTTTATGTACAATACCATGTCATCTGCAAATAAAGACAGCTTTACTTCTTGTTTTCAATTTGAATGACTTTTATTTCTTCTTCTTGCCTAATTGAAATGGTTAATAATTCCATTAGTATGTTGAACAGGAGTGGTGAGAGTGAGCATCCCTGTCTTGTTCCTGTTCTTAAGAGAAATGTTTTAGTTTTTGCCCATTGAGTATGATGTTAGCTGTTTTTTGTTGTTGTTTGCTATCATATATGGCTTTTATTATTTTGAGGTATGATTCTTCTATTCCCACCTTGTTGAGAGTTTTTATCAAGAAAGGGTGTTGGATTTGTCATATGATTTTTCTGCATCAATTGATATGACTATGTGGTTTTTATCTCTCAATTTGATTTGTGGATATTATACCGTCCTTCCATTCCTGGGATAAATTCTACTTGGTCATGGTGTATGATCTTTCTGATGTACTGCTGGATCCGATTGCTAGAATTTTGTTGAGGATTCTGGCATCTATGTTCATGAAGTATATTGGCCTGTAATTCTCTTTCATTATGTTGTCTTTATCTGGTTTTGGTATTAAGGTGATGCTGGCTTCATAGAATGAGCTTAGAAGTGTTCCTTCCTCTTGAATTTTTTGTAAGATTCTGAGGAGGATAGGTTTTAATTCTTCCTTGAATGTATGGTAAAACTCTCCTGTGTAGTCATCTAGTCCTGAGCTTTTGTTTGCTGGAAGCTTTTTGATGACTGCTTCAATTTCTTCCATAGTCATTGGCCTATTGAGATGCTTAGATTCTTCCTGATTGAGTTTTGGAAGATTATATTTTTCTAGGAATATGTCTATTTCCTCCATGTTGTCCAGTTTGTTGGAACAGAGGTGTTCATAGTATTTTTTTTAACAATCCTTTATATTTTGGTGAAGTTTATTGTTATTTTACCTCTTTAATTACTGATTTTTTAAAAAATTTGGATCCTCTCTCTTTGCTTCTTTGTAAGCCAAGCTAGCATATCATCAATCTTGTTTATCCTTTCAAAGAACCACCTCTTGATTTTGATGATCTTTTGTATTGTTTCTTTGGTCTCTATGCCATTTATCTCTGCTCTGACCTTTATTATTTCCTTCCTTCTGCTTGCAGTGGGCTTTTCTTGTTGCTCTCTTTCTAGCTCTTTGAGTTGTAGGGCTAGGTACTTTATTACCATTGTTTCTCTTTTTTTTTTGCAGTAGCCTTGTAGAGCTATGAACTTATCTCTTAAGACTGCTTTCACTGTGTGCCATAAAATTTTGGATTGTTGTGTGTTCATTGTCATTTTTTTGCCATGATGTTTTTAATTTCTTCCTTTATCTTTCTGGTTATTCAGTCATTGTTTAATAGCTTCTTGTTTAGTCTCCATGTGTTTAATTTCTTTGGCTTATTTTTATTGTAATTGATTCCCAGTTTTATGCCACTGTGAACTGAGAAGATGCTTGATATGATTTCTGTCTTCTTGAATTTGAAGAGACTTTGCCTATGACCCATGGTCTCTCTTCTCCAGGTGTCTGGTTATACTGTATAGTTCTTACACATATTGCTGTCTTTGAAAATGACCCATGTGCACTTGAGAAGAATATATATTCTGTTGCTTTGGGTTGAAATGTTCTGAAGATGTCAATTAATTTCATCTGGTCTAGTGAGTCATTTAGGGTTGTTTCTTTGCTGATTTTTTGTTTAGAGAATTTGTCCAGTGGTGATAGTGGGGTATTAAAGTCTCCTAATATGATTGTATTATTGTCATTATATCCCTTGATATTCTCCAGGAGTTTTTTATGTATTTAGGTGCTCTTGTATTGAATGGGTATATGTTTACCAGAGTTATTTCTTGTGTTGGATTGTTTCCTTTAATATTATGAAGTGGCCTTTCTTGTCTCTTGTTATGGTCTTCACTCTGAGGTCTATTTTGTCAGATATAAGTTTTGTTACCCCAGCTTTTTTTCATTTCCATTTGCCTGAAAAAACTGATATCTATCCCTTCACCCTTAGTCTGTGTGCATCCTTTTTTCTGAGGTGGGTTTCTTATAGACAGCCAATATATGGGTCATGTTTTCTTATCCAATCTATTACCCTATGTCTTTTTATTGGATCATTTAATCCATTTATAATTATAGTTATTATTAATAGGTACTTATTTTTAGCCATTTTTATTCTTTATCCCTGCATTTCACTTCCTATTTCCTATCCCCCCAACCCAAAACATTCTTTAGCAATTTTTGCATTCTAGGTTTGGTGGTAATAAATTCCCTTAGTCCTTTTTTTGTCTGTGAAGCTCCTAATTTCACCTTCAATTTTGATTGATAGCCTTGCTGGGTACAGTATTCTTGGATTCAGATCCTTTCTTTGCATGACTTTGTATATTTTGTTCCATCCCCTTCTGGCCTGATGGGTTTCTGTTGAGAAATCAATCACTAATCTGATGGTGGTTCCTTTGTAGGTAGCTTTCTGTGTGTCTCTGGCTTCCTTTAAGATTCTTACTTTGTCATTGGTGTTTGCCAATTTAATTATAATGTGCCTTGGTGTCAGTCTTTTGGGGTTCATTTTTCTTGGGACTCTGTGAGCTTGTTGAATTTGTGTGGGTTTTTTCTTCCCTATATCAGGGAAGTTTTCTGCCATTATTTCTTCAAAGAGGTTTTCTATTTCTTGCTCAGTTTCCTCTCCTATGTCAACCCTATTATGTGAATGTTCTTTTGTTTTGTGTTGTCCCAAAGTTCCCTTAGGCTCTCCTTCTGCTTTTTTAATATTTTTTTTTCTAGAAGCTGCTCTAATTTAGTATTTTTTTCTACCTTGTCTTCGAGCTCACTGTTGAAGTCCTCTCCTTCTTCTAGCCTCCTCTTATTGAGTTCTTTACAGAAGTTGATGTCATTTTTCACTTCTTCTTGGTTCTTCTTCATTTCCTGTTGGTTCTTACACATATTGTTGAATTTTTCTTCCATTCCTTTCAGCCACTTTATGGCGATTTCTCTGAATTCTTTCTCTGGCAGGTTGCTTGCCTCCATTTTGTTTACTTCCTTTTTGGTGATGCCTGCTTTTCTTTCATATGCGGGCAGTTTCTTTATCTCCCCATGGTCTCTCTTCTCCAGGTGTCTGGTTATAGAGTTCTCTCTGTCCTGCATTTATTTAAAGGCACAAAATACAACACAACCAGGTGCAATGCACAAGGCACTGAACAGAAATGCATTTATGATATTAATAGCCAAAAATAAAGGTGACCACCAGAGAGAGACAAATTATGGGATGAGAGAGAATGAAGAAAGGAGAAAAAAAAGAAAAGAAAGGAGTGCCAAAATGAAGAGAACCAAGGAAAAAGAAGTAAAGAAAAAATATGAGAAATGTAAGAGAGAAAAGAAATAGAATAATAAAGAGAAGGAGAACAATTTATATATATGGGGAGAAAACTCCAATAAAACAGCCACTAATCCCAACAAATGCCAGCCACAAGTACCTGGAGATTAATACAAACTACAAACAACAATTAATATCAAGAGAGGTGAGGGAAAACATAAGCAAAAAACAAAGCAAACAAAAAACAAAACAAAAAGAATAAGCAAAATAATCTCACAAAAATATAAAAAATGTATATAATCAACATTCAAGCAAACAGCAACAAAAGTACAGAGAGAAAAATAATTTTTGCATAGTGAAGACAGAGAAGAGAGGTATGTGTGGACTTGGAGCAGGGGACTGAAAATCACACACACACACACACACACACACACACACACACACACACATATATATATATATATATATATATATATATATAGTGAAATTATAAGAGAGGGTTAAAAGAACAAATAGGGAAAATCAAAAATAGGAAAAGGGTGAAAGAATCAGGACAACAAAAGAGGAAAAGTTTGGAAGAAAGTGATGGCATAAAGGTAGCATTGAGATAGACTTCTGTGTTGTAGTCAGCCATATGATACACAATTGCAAAAGCCTCTGTGTTCAGCTTGGATATGGCGGAGTCTCAGAGCTGAGCAGACCGTCTTGTCTACCCATCAGCCCCACCCTAAGCAGCCCATGAATCTCAGTGTCCCTCAGTAATCGGATTGCTGCAGCCCTCTCTGTGCACACTTGTGCTCGAATGCCTCCAGACCTCTGCCTTTCTGGCTTCCCTGAGTTTTTGTGCACTCCAGGGACCCATATGAGTCTGGATCCCCAGGGTCTCACCCAAACCTGGGGTTCAGCACAGTCAAAGCTAGATTTCAGTGCAGTTTGGAGATTCTGTCTTTCTTAAGCTAGAAAAATCCAGTGGCACAATTAGCAGTCAGCTCTCTTTGAGCACACTCTTGATCACGTGCCTCCTGACCTCTGCCTTTTATGGCTCCCCTAAGTTTCTGTGCACTCCTCCCTTTTCATGACAGTCCAGACTCCCCCCATATGAGCCTCGCTTGGAAATGGGGTTCAGTGCAGTCAGAACTGGGGTGCAGTGCAGTTGGGAGTTTCCATCTCCCTCCTACTAGAGGAAGCTAGTCTGGTGCTCTGCTGCCCGTCCTCTCCACACATGTGTCTCTGTACGTCAGATTTTTGCAGATCCTCTGAGTCTCTGTGAGCGCCTCTCTTTCCTTCTAGTTGTCGAAATTTCACTCAGCTAGCTTTCCTGTGGTTTGGGATGATGTCCTTTCTGTCTTTTAGCTGTAGTTTTGAAATTGTTGTGCGAGGTAGCAGTTTAGGTGTTCACCTGTGGTGCAATCTTTGTTTCCCCCTTCAAATACTGTTTAATGTTTTTCTTGTTCAGCCTTAAATATTTTCCAATATTTTGTTTAATTTTCTTATCTTATAAAGACATGAATGTAATTGTCCTTTAAAATGCTGTCATTTTAAGTAAAAACTAAAGCCTAGCCTGTTTGGCTCAGTGCATAGAGCATCAGCCTGTGGACTGGGGGGTCCCAGGTTTGATTCCAACCAGGAGCACTTGCCTGGGTTGTGGGCTCAATCCCCAGACCAATTTCTCCATTTCTCTCCTCTGGGTATTGTTACGTTGTCTCCCCATTCTAATTATCACCAGAAGGTTCAAATGTTGAGATGCCAGAGCCTGGGCCATGTACAGTAGGAGCTTCGCATCCCCTGAGTGTCACTGAAAAGCTCCGACACCAAGATGTGTGGCTGCTGTGGGTTGGTGAGAACCACATTTGCCCAGGATCAGAGTCACCAGCATTTAGTATGGCCTCATGTGTGCACCTAGATTCAGGGATTCTGCCTGTGCTGTGCTGAAACAGAGACCCTGATGGGGTGTGCTGAAAATCAGTGTACCCTAGCACATGTCAGGAGTCAAAGACCCCCTGTGCACACACCAAAAATCAAGTATCAGAGTCTCTGTTGCTTGGTGAGGCTTTATGCTGAGAATCAGGGTCCCTGGGTGCACATAGGCCAAGAATTGAAGTCACTGGCTCTTAGTGTGAATGCACTGGGAAGTTGGGATTTCAGACATGCACGTGATGAGAAACAGAGTCAAGTCACTGGTGCTCAGTGCTGCTTCTTGGGCAGATAATCAGGGACCCTGATCTGCTTGGGAACCAGGTTGCTCAGTCACACTGTGACAGCAGGAGGTCAACTCCTGCCCTGCAGAAAACAGCCTTCTGAGTGTGCTTGCCCTGCATCAAAGTCAGATGGCACTGCCACCCTGTGTGAGCATGGAGTCTGGTCATGGGAGTTCATGCTGAGGGAGAAAAACTCTCTATGTTCGCTCATCCAGGCCCAAATTCAGTGCAGCCTTCCTATGTGGGCATGGGATCTGGTTGCAGGAAACAAACTTCCCATGTCCATGCACCCAGGTTCAAATTCAGGTAGAGCTATCATTGCTGTGTGGAGTCAGGAGGCCTGTTTTCATGGAGAGGGTCTGGCAATTCCTATGCCACTGCCATGGGCCAGCGAAGAGGGGGATTGGCTCTGTGACTCACAGAAATCTGCGGCCTGGGTGCCTGGGATCTTGGTGTCCATGGGTCTGCAACTGTGGTCACAGATCTTTTACCTGAGTGGCTGTAGGGTCCTGGGTTCATCTGAAACCAGATTGGGTAGTGGCAAGGCTAGGATCCTAGTCACAAGCAGTTCTGTTTTTCAAGATGGCATGGTTTATGTGCCAGCAGTGTCCTCAATGTTGTTTTTATATCAAGTTTTTATATCATGTTTTTGTTGTTTTTATATCATGTCTTTGTTGCTATTATATCATGTTGCTATTGTTTCTTTATTATTAATCAATTTATATATTATTTTCATATACATTTTACTAATTTTCTTTCATCTTTTACACTTCTATATAAAGAAAGGACAAATAGTGATATTAAAATATTTTTTCTAATTAATTTCCCTTCAATGTGCATGAATCCTTGCACCAGGCTCTGGTAAGATAATAATAAGGTTGATTTCTCATCCTATTTCTTTAAAAAATTACATTGGGATTTTGATAAGGATTGCATTAAATATGTATATTTGGTTTGGGTAATATGGCTATTTTAGCTATGTTGAATTTTCCAATCCATGAACATGGGATATTTTTCCACTTTGCCTTTTTCAATCTCTTTTAATAATGATTTATAATTTTCAGTGTATAGGTCTCTCACATCTTTGTTAAGTTTATTCCTCAGTATTTTATTCTTTTGGTTGCTATTGCAAAAGTAATTGTTGTTATTGTTTTCCTCACTGCTAATTGGTTTATTTAGATTTTCCAATTGTTGATAATTTAGTCTAGGAAGGTCATATATTTTTAGAAACTAATCCATTTCTTCTAGGTTTTTGAATTTGGTGGCATTTAGTCTTTCATAATAGTCTAGTATGATCCTTTGTATATCTGTGATGTCTGTGGTGACTTCTCTCTCGTTTCTGATTTTGTTTATATGAGTCTTTTCCCTTTTTGCTTTAGTGAGTGTATCCAGGGGTTTGACAATTGTATCAATCTTTTCAAAGAACCAGCTCTTTGTTTTATTAATGTTTTATTTCTCTATTTCATTTAATTCTAATCCAATTTTTATTATTTCTTTTCTTCTGACTTTATTTTGCTTTTGTTCTTCTTTTTCTATTACTTTAAGATGTGATGTTAGGTTGTTTATTTAGGATTTTTCTTGTTTCTTGAGATAGGCCTGTTATGGTATAAACTTCCCTCTTATTATGACTTTTTGCTGCATCCCAGAAGTTTTGATATGTTGTACTGTCACTTTAATTGGTTACTATATTTTTTTATCTTATATCTTATTTCTTCTTTAGCCCAATCATTTTTAGTAATATGTTGTTTAATCTCCACATATTTTTGGGTTTCTTTACCTAATTTTTGAAGTTGATTTCTAATTTAAGACATTGTGGTCAGAGACTATACTTGATATAATTTTAATATTATTGAACTTGTTGATGCTAGTTTTGTGACCCAACATATGATCTATCCTTGAGAATCTTCCATGTGTGCTGGAGAAGAATGTGTAATCTGATGTTCTGGGATGAAAGGTTCTATAAATGTCAATTATGTCCATTTGGTCTTGTGTTTCATTTTAGGCCAATATTTCTTTTTTAAAAATATATATTTTTATTGATTTTAGGAAGGAGAGGGAGAGAGAGAGGAGCATCAATGATGAGAGAGAATCATTGATCAGCTGCCTCCTGCATGCCCCCTACTGGAGATCAAGCCCAAAACCTGGGCAGGTGCCCTTGACAGGAATTGAACCAGAACCCTTTAGTCCATAGGCTGACTATCTACTGAGCAAAACTGGCTAGGGCTAGGTTGGTATTTCTTTACTGACTTTCTGTTTGGTTTATCTGTCTAGAGTGTCAATGGAGTATTACAGTGTCAACTATGATCGTGTTCCTTTAGATCTGTGAGTAGTTGTTTTATATATTTTTGTGTTCCCTGGTTGGGTGCATATATATGAAGAAGTGTCATGTTTTCTTTATGTAGTGTTCCCTTTATCATTATAAAGTGTCCATCTTTGTCTCTTGTTATCTGTAAATCTATTTTGTTAGATATAAGTATGGCTACACCTACTTTTCTGTGGTTGTTATTTGCTTGGAGAATCATTTTTCACCCTTTTACTTTGAATCTATGTTTGTCTTTGCAACTTATATCTCTTGTAGGCAACATATGGTTGGTTTTGTGTGTTTTTTTTATTCACTCTGCCACTTTGTGCCTCTTTATTGGTGAATTCAGACAATTTACATTTAGGGTAATTATTGATGTATAAGTATTTCCTATAGCCATTTTATATTTTTTATTTTGGTAGCTCTGTGCCTCCATTGTTTCTTTTCCTTTATGTTTCTGCAAATGGGTTTTTTTTTTTTTTTGGTAGTATTCCATATCTTTACTCTGTTTCCCCATTTTTTAAGCTATGTGACCTGGTTTGGGAATTTTTGTATGTGGTTACAATTAGGATTATAAGAAATGAAGTTCTAATATATATATATAGTAGGTTTTTTTAATATATTTTATTGATTTTTTTACAGAGAGGAAGGGAGAGAGATAGAGAGTTAGAAACATCGATGAGAGAGAGACATCAATCAGCTGCTTCCGGCACGCCCCCACTGGGGATGTGCCCACAACCAGGATACATGCTCCTGACCGGAATCGAACCTGGGACCCTTCAGTTCACAGGCCAACACTCTATCCACTGGGCAACACCGGTTTCGGCTATGGTAGGTTTTTTTTTTTTTTAATCTCTCTTTTTTTAAAAATATATTTTATTGATTTTTTTACAGAGAGGAAGGGAGAGGGATAGAGAGTTAGAAACATCGATGAGAGAGAGACATTAATCAGCTGCCTCCTGCATGCCCCCCATTGGGGATGTTTATCGCAACCAAGGTACATGGACCTGGGACCTTTCAGTCTGCAGGCAGACGCTTTATCCACTGAGCCAAACCGATTTTTTTCTCTTTTGAGAGCAACTGATATTCATCTTCCTTTGCCATCTTCCTTCCTCTTGTATGGTTTTGTAGTTACAAATTATACCTATTTATGCTATAAGTTTTTTGGTGATCTTACTTATAGTATTGTGACATTATCTTCTTTGTTTCAGTAGAAGAATTCTCGAGTATTTCCTGCAATGTAGATTTTCTGGTGGTAAAATCCCTCAGCTTTCGTATGTCTAGGAATGTCTTTATTTATTCCTCATAATATATATGTTGCTAGATATGTTATTCATGGCTGGTAATTTCTCTTTCAGACATTTGAATATTTAGTTACACTTCTGGCTTGTAGCTTTTCTGATGAGCATTTAGATGAAATTCTGATATGTATTTTTTTGTAGGTCACTTTCTTCTTTTCCTTGGCTGCATTGAGAATTTTTTCTTTGACATTAATTTTTGACAGCTTCAATACCAAAAGCCTTGGAGAGGGCCTCTTTGGATTGAGGTAACTAGATATTCTGTTTGCTTCTTGGATTTGAGAATCTAGTTCTTTCCATGGATTTGGGAAGTTCTCATCCACTATTTGTTTAAATAGACTCTATATTCCATGCTCCCTCTCTTCTTCCTCTGTAATGCCTATAATTCTAATATTGCTTTTTCTGACGGAGTCAGATAAGTCTTGTAGAACTCTTTCATTTTTCTTTAGTCTCAAGTCTCACTCTTCTTTCCTCTGTGTCCTCTTTGATATCGCCAATTCTTACCTGTAACTGGTTGGTTCTGTTTTCTATGCTCAGTAATTCACTTTTAATATCCTTAATTGCATGTTTCATTTCCAGGATTTCTGATTGGTTATTTTAAAAGTTTCAATTTCCTTGGTTAAAATACTCATTTTTGTTCATGGGTTTGTTTTCTGAATTCCCTGTCAGTTTTTTTCCCCCGTCATTTTTAGTATTTTCAAAATTGCAATTTGAAATCTCTGTCATTTATATCATATATTTCCATGTGATCCAGCCTGCTTTCTGGGGATTTTTTATTTTCTTTCTGGTCATCATTGTTACATTTTCTGTCCTTTGTTTTCACATTTATCTCTGAAGAGGTCTTTCTACTATTTTCTGTAGATGGTGCTGAATGGCAAGATTTTGTACCTCTGTGATCTCCTAGCCTTGAACCTCTGCACCTTTCATAAGACAATATAGCCAGGCTGTTTGGGGGTGGAGTTTGTTTTGCCATCATCATAATGGCGACCCCTGACCTCCTTGGTGTCCAGTCCTAAACAACCCTCCTGGGGATCAGTCATAGGGGGAAACAGCAATTCTATTGCAACAGCTCTTGGTTTACAAATGATATGCTCCTGGACCCAAGCAATGGAAAGACTGGGGTTCCATTTCATTGTTTGAAACACCACTTCAGGCCTGACAGGGGGGAGACACAAGGCAGAACCTTGTGCTCTGTGGTGTCTCCTTACTCAGACACTGTTCACTCTCTTGCCACTAGCCACTTGTCCTGCTGGGCTGCTCGTCCTGCTGGACTGCTCCCGCTCCCACCCCACCCCACCTCACCCCATCCCATGCATACACACAGCTCTCTGTTCCATCTAGACAAAAGAAGTGCCTGCTACCATCAGCTCTCTCCTCTTTCCAAGTTGAACCCCCAGCTCCCAGCTGAGCTGCGAGCTCTCTGCTGCACAGCTGTGTCTATGGGCTCTCTGCACTTTCCTCCTATCTCTTTTCTCCATTTACTCATGGATGCCCTCTTTTCAGTGTTAAAAAACCCTGCTCAACACAGACACATGCCTGAGAGACCCATGCACTGAAACATCCAAGGCATATATCTGTGTTGAGCAGGATTTTGTTGTTGTTGTTGAATTATAGATGATTGACTTATTCAAATGTCAGGGGGATAGGAAAAGATGCGCCCTTTCAGCACCATTCCTATGATGTCACCTAATCCTGGTTGTCTTATATGATAGCATGCTGTATAGCCTTGTAGCCTAGGAGCAATAGGCTATATCATAGCAATTTTATTTATTTTTTATCTCTTGGCACACATAAACTAATTACCAGATGGCTATTGTTGTTTTAATTGTTATAATTTTTTATTTGACAGTCTCAGGGAAAAGAGTTCAATGCTGTGACCACATAGTCATATATTGCATGTTTTAAAAATTGTTGCAACACAGTGGTTGAAAATCACTGCTATATCATATAACCTGGGTGTGTAGTAAGCTATGCTATCTAGATTTGTTTTATTATACTCTATGATGTTCACACAATGAAATGGATCAACAGAACATTTATCAGAAAGTATTCTCATTGTTAAGTGGTTTATAGCTATTTTAACATTGTATGCTTCAACTTTGATATAATTGCTTATTTGTTCCAGGAATTTCTTTTTTAATTCTTTGATATTTTCTATGTAGTCAATCTTGTTGTCTGCAAACAGGGATATTATTATTTCTTCTTTTCCAATCCACATATAATTTGTTTCCATCCCTTGCCTTAATGCTGTAGGTAGGACTCCCAGTACAATGTTGAAAAGCAGAGATGAGAGGAATTTTTGCTTTGTTCCTGATCTTACTGGGAAAGTTTTTAAGTTTTTCACCAAAAGGTATGTTTTTTTCATATTCATAATCAAGTTTCAGAAATTTCCTTATAATTCTTATTCATTGAGAATTTTATCATGAATGGATGTTGGATTTTGTTACATACTTTATCTGCATCTATTGGACATGAGCATATTATTTTCCTTCTTTAATCTGTTGATGTGATGGATTACATTATTTGATTTTCTCATGATGGATCTGCATTGCTTTTCTGTGATAAATCTCACTTGGTTGTGATATATAATTCTACTTGTATATGATTGGATTCAGTTTGCTAATATTATGTTGAAGAATTTTTGTATTTATTTTCATGAGATATTGGTCTATAGTTCTTTCTCCTTGTAGCATCTTGGTCTGCTTTTGTATTAAGGTAATGTTTCACTAGGGAATAATTCATGAAGTATTCCTTCTGCTTCTATATTCTGAAAGAGATTATAGAGAATTGGTATAATTTCTTTTCTAAGTGTTTGGTAGAATTCACCATTGAACTCATGTGGATCTAGCACTTTCTTGAAAGGGTATTAAATATTGATTCAATTTCTTTAATTGATGAAGGCCTATTCAGATGATCTATTTCTTTTTGTGTGAATTTTTTAAGATTGTGTCTTTCAAAGAATTGGTCTCTTGAACCTAAGTTATTAAATTTGTGGACACAGAGTTGTTTTTATATATTCCTTATTATTCTTTTAATATATTTAGATCAAGAGTGATGACTCTTATTTTATTTCTGACATTAGTAATTCATGTACTCTATTTTTAAGTTAGCCTGGCTACAGGCTTATCTACTTTATGAATCATTTCAAGGAACTAGCTTTTAGTTTTATTATCTCTATTGATTTCATGATTTCAATTCCATCGACTTCTGCTCTAATTTTTAATTTTTATTATTTCTTTCCTTTTGCCTAATTTAGATATATTTTTCTCTTCTTTTTCTAGTATTCTGGGGTGGAAACTTAGATTACTGAGTTTTCATTTTCTATTTTCTAGTATATGTATTCAATGTCATACATTTTTCCCTAAGCACTGTTATTGCTGAATCCCACACATATGGAAAAGTTATTTTATTTGCATCTAGTTTAAAATATTTTCTAATTTCTTTTGCAATTTCTTCTTTGACCCAAGTGTTATTTAGAAGTGTGTTGTTTCCATATATTTGAGATATCTAGCTATCTTTCTCTTGTTGATTCTAGTTTAATTTCACTGTAGTCTGAGAGTAGATATTATATAATTCATATTCTTTTAAATTTGTTAAGGTGTGTTTTATGGCCAAGAATGTAGTATATCTTGGAGAATGTACCTGTGAGTTTGGGAAGAATGTTAGATGAGGTAGTCTATAGATGTTCATCCTATCTACTTAATTGATGGTGTTATTGAGTTTAACTATGTCCTTATTGTTTTTCTGCTTGGTGAAGGGGTATTGAATTTTCTAATTATATTAGAGCCTCATGTATTTCTCCTTGCAGTTCTATCATTTTTTTCCTTCATATATTCTGATGCTCTGCTTACACATTCAGAATTGTTATGTCTTCTTGAAGAATAGACTCCTTTATTATTATCAGTGCCCCTCTTTATTTGTGATAACTTACTGTTGTCTAATGTCTGCCCTTTCTGAAAAGAATATAGCTATTCCCAATTTGTTTTGATTAGTATTATCATTATACACTGAGTGACCAGATTATTATGATCTCTCAACTCATAATAATCTAGCCATTCAGTATATTTGTGTGTGTGTGTGTGTGTGTGTGTGTGTGTGTGTGTGTGTGTGTTTATTTTTGCCATGGTTTTATTAAGATATAATCTACAAATATAAAAATTGAATATATTTAAGGTCTATAGAATGATGTCAACAAATTGATGAGATAGGAGGTACTCTGCTCATATTCTTGCACAGCAATAATAATTTGGCAAATGTCCATGAAAAAAAGTGACTTTTGGAGAGTTTTGGGATCCAAGTAGTAATTTGCGGAACCCAAGATCAAGGAAGAACATTTTGAGAAGGCAGGCTCATATACAGGTAGCAGGCTCACTGACTGTGGTCCTGGTTATAGATCTGGAAATAGCCTTCTCCCCCTGTGGACTTTACCATAGTTCTCTTGGCCTTTGTCCTGCCTCCAGCACAATCTACCAAGGGACCTTGGAGGAATCATGCCTGCTCATAACTCAAGTAACAGGCCCGTAGACCTTGGTACTGGCTGTAGACCTTGAAGTAGCATGTGACCACCACAATGCCTCATCAACCATAGTAAGGGAGCAGTCCTACTTGCATAGTCACACAGTAAGAAACATGCCCTACTGAGCTTCTGGAGGGGTTCCCACTGACTTTGTCTGATTGCAGAGTCCAAAAGAGTCTTGTAACTTGGCTCCAATCACTTCCAGTCAGAGTCTGGGAGCACTCTTGCCCAACTAGGGACCTGGTAGGAGACAAGCCATCCGTGCCTCTGGAAGTGAATTCACTGACCTCAGTCCAATTGTGGAGCCTGAAGTGGCCCTGTGACTCAGCTTCAGCACTATTCAGCTGTGGAACATAGCAGGTTTTCTCATAATCAACATATAGAAAAAAATGGTAGTAAATAATGTTTTTATTGTTTATTTAAAAGGTGAATTAATATTTGTAATAAGATAATCAGGCCCTTTGGAAAGATAAGACCATAATAAATTATGTTAAACAACCCACTTCTAAGACAGTATTATAGTAAAGATATATTTATATCTTTTAGGGAAAATGTGCAATCTTTAAGTAACAAACTAAAGTTTTTAAATTGTATTAAAAGAATTGATGTGAACTGGAGAGCCTTATGCTTAGTGAAATAAGCCAGTCAATGAAGGAGAAGCACCACATGATCTCACTCATTTGTGGATAATAAAGAACATTGTAAACTGATGAACAAAAGGATAGATACAGAGGCAGTAAAGCATCAAACAGACTGTGATATTATAGCAGGAAGATTAAGAAGAGGTGGGGTATATAAGAGATCAATCAAAGGACTTGTATGTATGCATATAAGCATAACCAATGAACATAGACACTGGGGGGGTTGGGGTAGGCCTGGGAGGGAGAGGGGGCAATGGAGAGATATGTATACATGTAACACAATTAAAAAAAAAGAAAATCAGATGATTTGTGATTAATAATGAATATATTACCAAAATAAAAAATAAAAAAGAATTGATGTGAGCTTGTTAAAAAACAAAACTGGGCTTGTTTTTGTTGTTTTTTTTTTAAAGTGCAGCCCAAACTTCTGTTCAAACTACCCAAGGTCTAATCGCTCATATTCTGGACCTCCAGCTTACCTGTGATTTATGTATCTTTTCTCAAATAAACACTGCCCCACTAAAAAAAAAAAAAACTACAAATAAAAAGCTGTCAAGATAGCTATTCTAGTAGCATGACAGTGGAATTTGATCTTCTCTATCTGAAGTGTGTGCACTTTTAGCTATGTGAGCTATTTGAGGAAAGGCATTTTTAAACTAGGGCAGTTTAAAACAACCTTGCCTTGTACAATCCATTAGAGATGAATTACACAGGCCTTCAGTAGCCTGACACCTGAGTTCCGTGTGAGGAAATGGTCAATATAAAAAGAAGAGTGTTAGGGACAGTTTTACAATGTGTTTTTGGAGACGAAATGTGATTAGTGTGAATCTGTGGAGGACTTTCTCTAACGAAGTGCAAAGTGCATCAAATTGGGATAAATAAACCGCATAATGACAATGACAAAGGAACACAAATGGAAAATTACAGCATTGGTGCTTAAATGTATCGTAAGGCTATAATTTTCTTTCCTTTTCATTTCATTTCATTTTATTTTTTACTTCAATACAAAATCCACTGGAAAATAAACTAAAGGAAATTTTAGTTTTCCAACAAGAACAACTTTCTTCCCTAAGTTCTCTGTAAACCTAATAGAATCAAGCACATATCTGTCTATCCTCTCTGAATGATGTTTGATTTTAATCTTTTCTACTTTTTTTAAATAAAACTTGGTATGATATTTGGCATCAATGTATTATCTATCCAGGGAACAGTACAGAGGTAGTAAGCAAAAATGCCCATTTCCCAGTCTTTCCCTACAGGAGTTTATCTGCATATAAGGAATAGTTACAATAGTCCTCAGAGAATGCTGAAGCTGGTGGACACGGCTCCTGTTTTTTCCCTTCAGCCCACACTAAATGATCAGTATCACCATAGAACATGCTTATACAAATTTCTGCACCCCAGCTTTTGCATCTATTGCACAAGGGATGAGTCCTTAGATTACCTTGAATTTAAGAGTGCCACAGAACTGTAGCAAACAAAGAATCAGTTCTTAATGGGTGCTGGAGCATTCTTCCGTGGCTGTAAACCTAGGCAAAGCACATAAGGAGCAGGTAAAGATGCTTATATTATAGTTTCTCCCGCAAGGGGTTTAACTACATTCCTTCCAGTTGCTACCTGAGGTCCAGTTTCTAATCAGCCTGCATCGAGGTGCTGACTATGGTTCTACCACCTAGGACACTAACAGGCTGGGGGGAATCAAGACTGCAAGGAGCTTTGACAATCACAAAGTTTGAGAGTCAATACATCAATGAGCACCACAGAAATACAAAGGATCATAAAAAATACCATGAATGACTTTATTCCAACAAATTGGACAACCTGGATGAAATAGACATATTCCTAGAAAAATACAATCTTCTAAAACTCACTCAGGAAGAACTTAAAACCCTGGATAGGCCAATATCTACTGATGAAATTGAAGCAGTAATAAGAAAAACTTCCAGCCAAAAAAATCTCTGGTTCAGATGGCTTCACAGGGAAGTTTTACCAAGCATTAAAAGAAGACTAACACATATCCTCCTCAAACTATTCCAAAACTTTCAAGAGGAAGGAATACTTCCAAGATATTTTTATGATGCCAGTATTACCCTAATTCTAAAAGCAGATAAAGATACTACAAAGAAAAAGAATTATGGCCAATATCCCTGATGAACATAGATGCTAAATTCCTCATCAAAATATTAGCAAATCAGATCCAGCAATACATTAAAAATTCATACACCATGACAAAGTGGGATTTATTCTAGAAATGTAAGGCTGGTACTATATTTACAAATAAATAAACATGATACATCAAATAAATTAAAAGACAAAAATCACATGATCATATCAATAAATGTAGAAAAAGCATTTGACAAAATTCAACACCCATCCTTTTTTTTTTTAATAAAAACTCTCAGCAAAGTGGGAATATAGGGATCATACATCAACATAACGAAGGACATATATGAGAAACCTACAGCCAACATCATACTCAATGGACAAAAACTAAAACCATTTCCCCTAATAACAGGAAAAAGACAGGGATGTCCACTTTCACCACTGATATTCAACATAGTACAGAAAGTCCTAGCCATGTTGATCAGACAAGAAGAAATAAAAGGAATCCAAATTGTAAATGAGGTTGTAAAACTGTCATTATTCACAGATGACATGATATTATACATAGAAAACCCTAAAAACTCCACCAAAATACCACTAGATTTAATAAATGAATTCAGCAACATAGCATAATACAAAATTAATACTCAGAAATCAATGACATTTTTATACACCAATAATAAACTCTCAGAAAGAGAAATTAAAAAAAACTATTGTTTACCATTGCAAAAAAAATTAAGATACTTAGGTATAAACTTAACCAAGGAGGTAAAAGATCTGTACTCAGAAACTATAAGATGTTCAAAAAAGAGATAAAGGAAGATATAAACAAGTGGAAGAATATACTGTTCATGGATTGGTAGAATCAACATCATTAAAATTTCCATATTACCCAAAGCAATTGATAGATTCAATGCAATCCCTATTAAAATACCAATAGTATATTTCACAGACCTAGAACACTCCAAAAATTCTTACAGAACCAAAAAAGACCCCGAAATTGGCTGTGATGGTTTGATCAGACTTGTGTTGAATGTCAGTAGCTTGTAGGAGGGGGTTGAGGCCCTCCCTCTCCTTCTAATGCCTCAGTTCTACCTTATTTGCTGGAACCTCCTTTCTGTCTCCTATAGAGGTACAGATTTCCTGCCCCGGGCTGATGCTCCTTCCTGGACCTACTGTCCAGCGCCCTTTCTGCCTCCCAGCACCAGTTCCTCTAAGAAATAGGGGAGTTCCAAGGTTCAATGTTGTGTGTGTCCTTCAGACCCCTCTAGTTAAGTCTAACCCTGAGCTTCACTATGTGGCCATTCCCATTGGTCAGGAAGAGCTTCCCAGGCTGTATGATGATGGAGTGCTAGTGCTATTCTATCCAGGGACCAGCCAAGGTTTCCACTGCTGCACCCACTTCGCAGTCTCCATAGCCAGGGCCCTCAGGGCCTCCTCTCTCAGTCACAGGTCCTCCTGACTCACCTACAGATCTGCAGCCTCTTCAGTCTCCTTAGGTCCTCACTTCAATAGGTCCACATCAGGGGAGGCTACATCCACCTCCTGTTTCCAGCACAGATATTGCCTTGGTAGTGGAGCTGAGCAGCTGGGCTCTAGGGTGGTGGTGGCAGCACAGTAGGTGAGTACACAGCAAGGGCAAAACCCTGCAGGATTGGTGGAGGTTATACAGGGTGGCACAGAGTCCAGGTTGGGTTCCCATATGCACAGGGTCCTGCAGGTGTCAGCTGTAGGTGTGTGGGGTCCTTTAGGTGTTTGCTTAGTCATGCAGTCCAACCAGTGTCTCATGATTATTTTTATGAAAATATTTTCTTTTAGATATGTAAACTGAAGAGTACACAGATTATAAGAGGAAATTATAAGGTTATAAATGGGGCAGTATTGTCCATTAAGTGATGGTTTTAAAGGCTGTAGCATGGGGATCTGAGTTTTTCTATATTTGTGTATGTTAAGATTCTTAATAAAAGATTGAAGTAAATATAACTCAAAAAAAGAAGAGAAGGGAAATAATCCCTTTGGGATGAATAGAGTCTCTTCTCAGAGTATTTGTGCTAGTTCTTGAAAGAGGAAAAGATTAAAAGAAGTGATGAGGAAATGGTCCTGGGGCTGAGAGAAGGAGCTTGAGAGACTATATGCTGGAGAGAGTGGGATACATAGAATTGGAAATCCTTCAAATAGAGGAAAAAAATGGTGGTGGAATAGACAGACATGTCCCAATTCTTGTCCTAGAGCAGATAGAGAGAATAGCTGAGGGTTACACAGAATGTTTGTTGGTGAGTTGAAGTACAGCTATACTCCAGAAGAAAGTGGGGACTGCAGGACAGGGCTCCCCTGACCAGGCAGCCCACACTGCTGCTGGGTTCCCTCCTGAAGCAACCTGCTGGGATGTGGAGACCGCACCATATTGTAGGAGAAATTGGATGTTATCAGAAGCCTCAAAATCAATAAGTCTTATATTCATTCACAAAAACAGCTGCAAACCCAAGAATACTGGTCCCCAGTTGGAGTAAACATATGGATTCAGAGGACCTCTACACTCTACCATGGAAAGGTCAGATTTTGCCTGGGATAAAGAGAGGTCTCTGGTCCCAACAGGAGAGAAAAAGGCATGCACTGCAGGAGTTGGAGGACCAGAGGAAGTCTGCACTTAGAAAAATCCCTGGCTGTTGGGGCTGGAGTGACTCCTGAATGTGGAAGAAGCAACCCATTTTTCAGAGAATCCAAGATGGCGGCATAGGTAAACACCTACACTGCTGCCTCGCACAACAATTTCAAAACTACAACTAAAAGACAGAAAGGACATCATCCAGAACCACAGGAAAGCTGGCTGAGTGGAAGTTCTACAGCTAGAAGGAAAGAGAGGGGTGCACAGAAACCCAGAGGAGCTGCAAAAAGCTGAGGTGCGGAGACGCTCGCACTATGAGAGAGCAGGTGCCCAAGTACCTGGCTGGCTTTCTCTGGCGGGAGGGAAATGGAAATTCCCAATGGCACAGAACCCCTTATCCTACGACACTAAACCTCAGATCCAGCCGAAACTCATAGGGGAGGTTTGGACTGTAAAAAGGGAGAGGTGCACGGAAATTTAGGGGAGTCCCAAAAGATAGGAGGTCTGGCACACGCACACGGCTCTGGACGGAGGACAGATTACTGATTGTGCCGCTGGCTTTCGCAAGTGGGCAGGAGACAGACCCTCCCAACTGTGCCACTTCTGAGTCCACTAAACCCCTGTTTCAGGCGAAACCCTGGAGACCTAGACTCATGTGGCCCTGGTGCACAGGGGAGCTGGAAAGGCAGCAGTCTAGAGGCACTGAGGGCACGCGCACGCACAAGGACCACTCCAGCTATTACCCAGTCACGTGAGACTTGGGGGCCGTGGAGGGCGGGGCCGACTGAAAGGCAAGGCGGTCCCTTAAGCCCTGAGACTCCACCCATCCCAAGCTCAACAGAGGCTTCTGCGGTTTTGCAAGTACAGAAGTTTCTCTGACATAGTGAAAATGCCGAGACAAGGGAAGGGATCACAAACAAAAGAAATGGAGGAAAAAAAACGACTGGATATAGAGTTCAAAACCACGCTTATAAGGTTTTTCAAGAATATGCTAGAAAAGATGGATAAATTTAGCAAGACCTAAGAGGATATACAAAAAAGCCAACTAGAGATGCAAAAGAGCCAAATAGAGATGGAAAAGGTCCAACTACAGATGATAAAGGACCAAATAGAAATTAAACATACACTGACTGAAATAAAAAAATATTATACAGAGTCCTAACAGCAGACTAGAGAAAGGCAAGCGTCAAGTCAAAAATTTGGAATATAAAGAAGCAGAAAACACTCAACTGGAAAAGCAAGAAGAGAAAAGAATCCAAAAATGTGAACATAATATAAGGAGACTCTGGGACAGCTTCAAGCGTACCAATGTCAGAATTGTGGAGGTGCCAGAAGAAGAGAGCAAGATACTGAAAACCTATTTAAAGAAATAATGACTGAAAACTTCCCACATCTGGTAAAAGAATTAGACTTAAAAGTCCAGGAAGCACACAGAACCCCATATAAAAGGAATCCAAAGAGGACCACACCAAGACACATCATAATTAAAATACCAAGAGCAAAAGACAAAGAAAGAATATTAAAAGCAGCAAGAGAAAAACAGTTCATTACCTACAAGGGAGCACCCATACGACTGTCAGCTGATTTCTCAACAGAAACGATGCAGGCCAGACGGGAGTGGCAAAAAATATTCAACGTGATGAATAGCAAGAACCTACAACCAAGAATAATCTATCCAGCAAAGCTAACATTCAGAATTGAAGGGCAGATAAAGAGCTTCACAGATAAGAAAAAGCTAAAGGAGTTCATCAACTCCAAACCAGTGTTACATGAAATGCTGAAAGGTACTCTTTTAGAAGAGGAAGAAGAAAAAGGTAAAAGCCAAAAAATTATGAACAACAAATACATATCTATCAACAAGTGAATCTAAAAATTAAGTGAATTAAAAATTTGATCAACAGAATAAACTGGTGAATATAATAGAATCAGGAGCACAGAAAGGGAGTGGACTGATAATTATCAGGGGGAAAGGGGTGAGGGGTGTACAGGGAGAGACTGGACAAAAATCATACACTTATGGATGAGATCAATGGGAGGTAGCTAAAGGCAGAGGGAGGGGTGGGAGCTGGGTGGAGGAGTGTTATGGAGGGGAAAATAGAGAAATAAATGTAATAATCTGAATAATAAAGATTTAATTAAAAAAATAAAAATAAAAAATAAATAAAAAAAAATAAAAGCAACCCATTTTGATCTGACATAAAAGGACAGCATAAAAATTTTAAAAGTATGCCTGCTATTTAGACCCAGGGGGGAAAAAGACTGCACAGACTTGCACGCAGCTCTGGAGTTTGCACACTAATGCTGGCTCTTTTTTGTTTCTTTGTTTGTTTTTTGTGTTGTTTTTTTTAAATATTTGCTTCTGAGTACTAAGCCTGATACATAGGATCACCCAATTGGGCACACCCTAAGAGACAGAAGGGGAAAGTTGTTTTTCTGGAACCTGGGGATCAGAGCAGGGAATGACTATCAGAGAACTAGCTCTGGGGCAATCCACTCCCACAAACCTATATTGAATACCTCAGGGAAAGTAGGATCTAAGCATTAGCTAGAGAAGACCTACACATCTGGAGGTCAATCCAGAAACACTGCCACCCAGAGGTTGAATAACAAATTGACTATTGTGTAAGGACAAATAAAGGAATACAAAAAATTAAAGACACGTTGCCAGCTTAAAATCAGGACTGGTTTACTACACTGAGGAACAGGGAAACACAGGGACCTGCAATACTGTCCTTACTAGGAAACAGGCGTACCAAATAGAACAGTAGAGGAAGTGAATGACCTTCACCATTGCAAATTTTATTTATTTTTTCATCTTTTACTTAACTATCTTTTTTCTGTTTTCTTACTTTATTTTACCTTTGTAATTATTACATTTTTATTTTCAATCAGTATTATTAATACTACTATTCACCTTTTTTAAAAAAAGTATCATTTTATTTTCTTTTTATTTGGGATTAGTGTTCTACATTCTATTTTCATCTTTCCTTTAGCATCATTTTACTCTATCTCAACATTACCTTTATGTTATCAATTACTTCCTAATTTTTCCCCTTTTGTTGTCCTGTTTCTTTTACCCTTTTCCTGCTTCAGATTTTCCCTATTCTTTCTTTTCACCACCTGTTAAAATTTCACCCTACTTATATATCTAATTTCTAATCCCCTGCTCCAAGTCCATACACACCTCCATCTTCTCTGTCTTCACTATCCAAAAAATTGTTTTTCTCTCTGTCCTTTTGTTGTTGTTTGCTTCATCGTTGATTATATCAATTTTTTATTATTGTATGTAAGATTGTTTTGCTTATTCCTTGTTTGTTTTGTTTTGTTTTTGTTTGTTTGTTGCTTCTGTTTTCTCTTACCTTGCTTGATATTAGTTGTTGTTTGTAGTTTGAATTCGTCTCCAGGTACTTTTGGCTGGCATTTGTTGGCATTAGTGGTTGTTCTACTGGAGTTTTCTCCCCATATAGTTTGTTCTTCTCTTCCTTTGTATTCTTTCTTTACTTCTTTAATATATTTTCATTTTCCCAATTTCATTTTTGCACTCATTTCTTTATTTTCTTTTTCCCTTCTTTCTCTCCTACACTCTAATTTGCCTTTCTCTTATGGTCTCCATTATTTGGGGTTATTAATATCAGGAATACATTTCTTTTCAGTGCCTTGTGCATTGTACTTGGTTGTGTTGCATTATGTGCCTTTAAATCAACACAGGAACACGAGAACTACATAATCAGAAACCAGAGGAAGAGAGAAAAAAAAAAACAGCCCACATATGAAAGAAAAGCAGGCATCATCAAAAAAGGAAGTGAAAGAAATGGAGGCAAGCAACCTGCCAGAGAAAGAATTCAGAAAAATGGTCATAAGGTAGCTGAACAGAATGGAAGACAAATTTGTCGATATTAGTGAAAACCAAGAGGAAATGAAGAAGAATCAAGAGGAAATGAAAAAATGACATTGCTGCTGTGAAGAACTCAATAGAAAGCATCAAGAGTAGACTAGAAGAAGCAGAGGACCACATCAGAGAGCTAAAAAACAAGGTAAGAAAAAATACCCAAATAGACCAGCTTCTAGAAAAAAAAAATTAAAAAGCAGGAGGAGAGCCTAAGGGAACTTTGGGATAACACGAAACAAAAGAACATCTCCAAAATAAGGGTGCCAGAAGGAGAGAAAACTGAGCAAGGAAAAGAAAACGTATTTGAAGAAATAATGACAGAATACTTCCCAGATACAGGGAATTAAAAACCCACACAAATCCAACAATCTCACAGAGTCCCAAGCAAAATTAACCCCCAAAAAGGGACACCAAGGCACACACCTGGGTTGCAGGCTTAATCCCTGACCCTAGTCAGGGCATGTGTGGGAGGCAACCAATCACTGTTTCTCTCTCACCTGGATGTTTCTTTCTATCTCTACCCCCTCCTCCACTCTCTCTAAAAATCAATGGCGATTCAGAAGATGGCAGGTGGCAGGCTGGAGGTGAGGGAGAGAGTGTGAGTGAGGGGGTGAAAGGAGAGTGTAGATGTGTGTGGTGTATGTGTGAGTGAGTGAAGGACAGGTAAATCCAGCAGGAGTATCAGAGGCTAGCACACCAGACTCTCCTGGACAGGGAGCAGCTACCACCGCTGTGGGCACTCCCTGGGCTTGTGCACGGAACCCATGTCATCTTGAAGGGGAGAGCAGCCTCTTCTAAGAACTCATTAGCACCACCACCCAGACTGGCCTTGGACACTGCCCATGATCTGACAGCCACTCAAGCCAAAATTCTGCTGCCCTGACTACAGACTTTCAGACCCTAGAATGTCCACTTCCAAAGGTGCACAGCTCCTGAAGCAGTAAGTGTTAACTTCCCCCTCCCTGGGTGCAGACCCCTAGACACCACAGTCGAGCCTTTCCAATGTTCAGGCCTCCTGAGCCCCCACAGGAGGCTCTTGGGTGCCTTTGAGCCCCAGTCGGGCATGCTAATATCCAAACAAAGGTGCACAGCTCTGGAAACAGAAACTTGCTCTTCCCCCTCCTCACCTGCCTGCACACAGACACCACGTTCATTCAGCTTCAGGGTGTAGGCCCCTCTGAGTGTGCTGCCCTGGCAAATGGTCTCTGGGTGCCTCTGTGAGCCACCAGGGGGTGCGGGAATCCAAGCAAGGGTGCAAGTCCCCTGCAGCAAAAACTGAGTTTTCCACATCCTCAGCTGATGGCTGCCAGACACTATAGTCGTGTATTTCCAGTGTACAGGTCTCCTGTGCACCTTCACCACAACAGGCGGCTCCCAGGTGCCTCTACATGCAAATCCAACCAAGGATGCAAGGCAGCAAAATTGGGACTTCTCCATCCCCAGCTGCTGACCTCCAGACACCATAGTTATGCCTTTCCATCACAAAGTCCTCCTGAGCCCGCTGCCCCTACAGGTAGCTCCTGGGTGCTTCCTTGACCCCCCACTGAACATGTTCATATCCAAATAAGAACACACAGCCCCAGCAAGAGAAATTGGGGCTTCTCCCTTCCCAGATGCCTTCCCACATATACCACGGTCATGTGGTTTCGGCATGCAGGCCCCCTGAGTCCTTGGCTCCATCAGGTGACCTGAGGCTCTCTCTGTGAGCCACCACTAGGTGCATTCCCATCCAACCAAAGGCACAAGGCCCTAGCAGCAGAAAATTGTACTTGCCCTCCTCGGCCTCCGACCCCTAGTCACCACAGTCACAACAATACAGCATGCAACCCCCCTGAATCTGCTGTCCCAGAAGGCAGCCCCCAAGTGCCTCTCTGAGAAGCCACAAGGCACAACCTTGGATGCCAGCATCTGATCCCTATAGTAGCTCTGCTTCAGCATATGGACCCTGAGCCAACTGCCCCAGGAGACAGCTCCTGAGTGCCTCTGTAAGAAGTAGCTGGGCACATATCCAAACAAGGGTGCACATCTTCAAAAGCAGAAACTGGGACTTCTTGCTCCAAGCAAGAAGTCATAATCACTCTGATCCAAGATGTACACCCCACAAGCACACATCCATGGCAGATGGCTCCTGGGCCCCTCTGTGAGCTGCACTGGACATCTGCCTCTCCAACCAAGGGCACACAGCTCCCCCAGCAGGATCCCTGAAATCCCCCTCCCAGTTGCCTACCTCTGTATACTTTGGTGAGTTTCTGAGGACTTGCATCCCTGGATAAGGTCACATTGTTTCAGCCACAGACTCCAAGATTCCCACATCCCCAGCTGCTAGCTCCTAAACCCCTTCATGATTCAGAGAGAGAAATCACTTTGGCCAGAGTCCTACTGCCTCAAACACAGACTATAATACAACGCTTCGCCCCACCCCCACCCCCCAGTGTTACAGGCTCCAGGACCTTTGTAATGAGTTTTAGGGTGACTCTACTCCAGCAAAAGTCACAGTACCTGAGCCTCAGACCCCAAGGCTCCTCCCTCAAAGGCTGTGGACTCTGGAAACCCACAGAGAGCACATACCAGTGAGACCACAGGCAACCCTTTCAACAAGGGCTGAAACCATGATCACA
>PVJN01016919.1:0-41596 GCA_004026805.1 Lasiurus borealis | reverse complement strand
GGCAGGGGTCGGGGATGGCTATGGGCAGCTGGGGAAGATGGCCCTGATCATAGGCCAGGCCTTAGAACTGTACCTTTTTAGGAATTTCATGTGCAAGGCATCTGATATACTTAATCACCTCTTCATTTGTCTTCCATTTATCTCTCATCCCTGTAGTCTGTCTGTCTCTCACTTATAAAAAATAAAATAATATATATATATATGTATATATATATATATATATATATGATAAAGTTTAATTAATAAATTAGGCACAATAAGAGATTAACAATAATTAATTTATAAACAAACAGACAACAACAAAATAAAACTTTCCTTGCTAAACCATAAAATGTCCACAATATTATTTGATTTATCAGCATTGGCATAGTTTTAAAATACGGTATTCAAAATAATGATTTAAAATATGAATTTTAATGTTTATTACCTATTTAATTTTGAGTGTTAAATGTCTATTATTCATAATTTTTGAAACATTACCTCTTATCTTCTAAATGTATCCTAATTTCTTATCCTTAGATGTACAATTCACTTACTTTTCCCTCAATGTCACTGTTTTACATGAAAACAACAGCAATTATTATTTATTCATTTAGTAAGAATTCACTGAGTGACTTTCAAATAAAAAATGCCTAAATTGTCCAGCCAGTGTGGCTCAGTTGGTTGAGCATCCTCCCATCCACAAAGAAGTCACAGGTTCAATTCCTAATTAGGACACATACCTGGGTTCAATTCCTAATTAAGGAACATACCCTCAATAGTGCTGAGCAGGAGACAGCCAATAGATGTGTTTGTTTTTTTTTCATTGATGTTACCTTTTCCCTTTCTTTTGCCTCTTTTCTCTCTCTAAAAAAATCAATAAAAACATATTTTTAAAATATGCCCAAATGATTTTCACAGAGTGCTACTTTAATTTCTGTAATATGTATCTTATAATTATTTTTTATATATTCAAGGTGACTATATCAAAGACTGGGAGCTACTCCAAGCTTTGGAGTTACAGACTAATAAGACACAGCTTCCTGTTTAAAGAAGAAAATTGGGAAAGCTGTTTGAATCTTTATTTCTCTCATTCCTCCTAAAAAATGCATAATCAACTGCCTCCATGTAATTTTCTTAATGGATCCCTGGTGGAATGTAATCCCTGAGTTCATTTTGCATTTTATTTCAACTCAAATAATATGCATTGATGTTTGAGGCAATCACCCATTATGATGAATAGCTTTGCAAAGAAAAGTCCCTATTGACATAACTGTCTCTGTGTCCTGGCAGATACACCATATGTCACTGATTTGTTGATCTTGTTACAATATAATTCTACCATGAATAAGCAGGTGCTGATATTTAGGAGACAAATGGCTTTGGTTTTGTATATTTTATGCATGTTTTTTCTTCCACTATGTAAGGAATGAGTAGTTTTTACCAAATGCAGAACTGTGCACGGAGAAAACACTGATTTTAAACATATTTTTTCCCTGAAAGAAGATTTTTATTAATACATGCGTATTTATTTCAAATAAAATTTACTAAAAAAAAAAAACCAAAAAACAAAAAACAATGAGT
Source organism: Lasiurus borealis (assembly GCA_004026805.1). Taxonomy (NCBI): domain Eukaryota; kingdom Metazoa; phylum Chordata; class Mammalia; order Chiroptera; family Vespertilionidae; genus Lasiurus; species Lasiurus borealis. The sequence goes on along the minus strand of PVJN01016919.1, from coordinate 40,033 downwards.
GCTCATGAATTTATCATTCTGCTTCAACAGCAGTTAATATATTGTTGTGTTTGTTTCATTTATCCTTCCAGTATATTTTTGTTGGACTATTTTTAAGTGAATTTAACATTTTATTTATTAGTAACATATTATTAAACCCCCAAAATCCATTTTATTACATAATTAAAGTGTTATTAATTTATCTAAAAAATAAAATAATAGTATCTCCTATTACTTAGGCAGTATGCAAATTCCCTGAATAGCTAATACATGAGTGTTTAATAGATGTTTACTTTTTGAAAAGTCTACAAAAAAGGAAACAAAATTTGTAGTTCCAAATGATTATATGTTTCATATCATGTTTATTTTAGTAGTGTTTAATCTAGAAAGATTTCCTCAACTTTTTACTTTATTTTATTGGAATGTAGTTTATTAAGTTGTATCTAAAAGACATGGTTATATTTTAGTGGTGTGTGTGTGTGAATGTGCGCACGCAAGTGTATTTTAATTCCCTATCCCACTGGAATGAACTATTTGTCTACAAGTCCTTGTTCTTTTCTCCACAAAGGTTCTTATATGTGTGATGGCCTGAGTGCTAGGATTAAGAAAACTATTATGTGGATGTATAAGAAGTACACATTTTATAGACAGAAAACAAATCATGTGATCACACCCATAATTCTAATGCAAATGTAAGAATATAGATTCTGTGATTTTGGTTTGAGTGTTTCATTAACTTTCTTTCTTTCTTTTTTTTTTTATTTGTGCATAATAAAATTTTACTAATGACTTTGGTGACTTATAGTTTTACTTCTGTTATTTGAACATTTGACAATATCATAAATAAAATTATTTCCTTTTTAAAATAATTCCTTGTTAGGGTATAGAAACAACTGATTTGTGTATATTGATTGATATCTCATAACTCTATTGTATATATTTATTACTTCTAACAGTGTTTTCATTGAGCCATTGATGTTTTCTCTATGAAAGATGCACTCTCCAGAGATAATTTAACTTCTTTTTTATTTGAATGCCTTTTATTTATTTATTTTTTCCAATTGTCTTGTGTAAGTCTTCCAGGACTAAATTGAATAAAAGTGAGTTTAGAGTTCAATCCTCCCCATTCCAGATATTAGAGGAAAAAATTTCAACTTTTCACCATTGAATATAATGTTAGATGTTGGCTTGTCATACATGGCTCTTATTATATTGAGGTACATTTCTTTATCTAATTTAATAAGAATTTTCATTGTAAATAGATGTTACATTTTGTTAAATGTTTTTTTTTTTCCATAATTGAGGTGATCAAATAATTTTTATTTATCCAAGGTATCAAAATTATTGCAGAATTATTTGCAATAACCAAAATATTAAAGTAACCTAAATGTCCATTGATGGATGATTGGATTAAGAACATGCATAAAATTAAATATCATTTAGCCCTAATAAAGAAGAAAATCCAATTATTTACAACAATGTGGTTAGAGAGGATATTATGCTAAGTGAGATAAGCCATACACAGAAAGCTAAATAAAGTTGAAGTCCCACTTATATGTGAAAAGTAAAATAAACTCATAGAAGCAGAGAGTAGAATATTGATTTCCAGGGGCTGGGGATAGGAATAAATGTGGAGGTGATGGTAATAAGATCCAAAGTTTCAGTTATGAAAGATGTTTTAGAAATTTGCTATACAGCATAGTACCTATTGGTAACAATGCTGTACTATATACTCAAATATTTTTAAGAAGGTAGATCTTATGTTAAATGTTCCCACCAATAATAATAATAATAATAATAATAATAATAATAATAAAATAAATTGTGGGTATATCCACGGCCTTGATGATAGTTGATGGTAGTGATGGTACTGAGCATGGTGGTTTCATGGGTATATACATATTTTCAAGTTCATCAAATTGTATAGACTAAATATGCACAGTTTTTACATATCAAGTATACCTCAATAAAATAGTCTTAAAAATAAATGACTGAAAAGTAAAAAAAAATAATAAATTAACTCTCTATATGACTCAAAAACTACCTCCCCAGTTACACTAACCACATTTCAAAGTCTCAGTGGCCACAAGTGACTTGTAACTACAGTATTGAACACTACAAACAAAATATTTCTGTCATTGCAAAAAATAATATTGGAGAGCACTGTTCTTAAACCATAATGGTTAAACTTCAAAAACAAATTTAAAAATTTTCCTAAATTATGGTGAGCTGTCTTAAATTTACTTTTAAATGTACTTGAGAGAAAAAAAATTCTATACTGTGCTGACTAATTGTTTATTTGCTTTCAAATCCTGAAACACCTTTCCCCTTTTCCACTCTAACTTGGAGGTTTGCATTTACCTGAGTCCCTTATCTCCTAGCATGATGTTAGGTATGGCCAGAACAGAAGTTTCTTTGCTTCATGAAATATCTCATGTCAGCTGTATCTTTTATCTCCCTCTGGCTGAATTCAGGAGTTTGGCCCCCAATAAAAAAACCCCAGCCCTGCTGTGGGATAGAGTACACCTGCTATGATTCTAGCTCCTTCTTGATGGTTCCAGCTTCTTTGCCCTAGTACAATGGTCAGAAAACTGAAGCTGGGAGCCACATGCGGATCTTTGGTCCCTTGAGTGTGGCTCTTTCCATAAAATACCACATGCAGGCACGTATGTATACTGTGATTGAAACTTCATGGCTCATGCGCAGAAGTTGGTTTTCAGCTCTCAAAAGAAATTTAAATCATACTCTGTTGACTAATGAGTTTGCCAACCACTGCCCTAGTAAACCACCTCTCTCTGTGTCTCTCAGGTCTATGTAAATTAGCAGATTCCTGTCCTTGCAAATCTCTAAAGTAAACAAGCTTCTCTTGTTTGTCTGGTCTGTTCTTTCAAAATGTGTTTAACCAATTCCCTATATTAAATACCTCCCCACTTTTTCTCTTCACTATTTGAAGAACTAAGGTAATTTCTGCTTTAATAACCAAATCCTAACTAATACATAGACTAATCCTGATAATTTGTGAAATTTTGTTTTTAATAAGTCATGTACTTTAGAATAACACCTTAATACACAATGTTCTTAAGGTAAAAACCACTAAATAGGAGAAAAATGAGCAACTTAAAATAGAGGCAATCTTAGTGTATTTTTACTCTAAGTGTATGTTTGTAGAATAAATGACTTGGAACTACTCTATTCACAACAACAACAAAATAACTGTGGTTTCATGTTGGGGGTCTAAATAGAAGTTATAATAACTAAGATTTCCCCGAAGTCATTTCTGAATCCCTTAGGGGGTCTTTCAGTGAAAGTCTATTTCAATATTACCATTTATAAAGAAAAAAGAGAGGTTAAGTATATGAAAAATGAAACTTGTTTATATTTTCCCATAAAAAGTGTTCTGAAATTAGCATGTTGCTTTCCTGAACTTTCCAATGGCAAAATATTTTAAAGTTTTCATTGTTATTTGTTTGAGAAGTCAATCTAAGATGGAAATTGGGGATAATTACATCCCCTTATCAAAGGGAAAAATCCACATTGACATTTAGAATAATGATAAAATTTTGTTTCTAGTAGATGGAATAGTTTGGGATAAATTTTCTAATTATATAAAGTTTATTTTGGTTATAAAAACTAAAATGAAAGGAAATCTCACATAAGGATGAGTAATTTTTTAACTGACAATCTGTTCTCTTTTTTTTTCTAATATAGTGTTTATTTCCACTAACTACTTTTCTGACCATTTTTATATTTTAGAGTGCTATTGTATATAATACATATATTATATAATGTATATGTACGTACATACACACACACACACACACACATTAACACTTTCAGTATTTTGGGATATTCTATATACCTAAATAATCATCCAGATAAAATGAATATGAACTTTATGGATGTGTTTTCCATTTTTAAATCTGTTACTATGCATATTGTTAATTTCTGATATGACTATATATTTTTGTTTGTTTGTTTTTAACATCCTCATTCCCACTAGTTACTGCTGTATTTTTTAATTGACATTTGCCAAGTATCAGAAAAAAGTATAACTTTTGAAATGATTCCACAATATTATGAACATGATTTTCCCCCCTGTCATACTTATACTAAACCTCTAGTTTTAATTCTCTCAGATTATTTTCCCTCCTACACTTAACATTCAAAATTGCTAAATTTATGGACCTTTGTATCATTATCTGTATGGTAAGAGGTAAAAGCTGGTCAGTGAGTGAAATAATCTATGTTCACATATTAGATCTTTCTTGAACAAATTATTTAAAATGTTACCTCTTCCTTGGAATGAGGCTGTAACACTAGATAAATATTATGTCTTCTTAACCTTTGGATAGCTATGATTCTGTACAAAATTATTAGAAATATAATCCTTATAAACACTTGCTTAGTAAAAAAGACATTTTTATTGATAAAATTAAGTCAATTAATTTCAAGTTCATTAAAATCAAAATTCAGTAGAGCAAGGTGACTGAGATCATGGACTCTGGTACAAGATTAACTAGCTTCAAATTATCATTCTGCTAAAGCCTTATAATTAGAGTTTGAGAAATATTCTTAACCTCAGTTACCTTATCTGTATAATGAGGATAAAAAATAAGTACTTCATTATATGTGTGTGTGTGTGTGTGTGTGTGTGTGTGAGAGAGAGAGAGAGAGAGAGAGAGAGAGAGAGAGAGAGAAAGAGAATTATCTAAATTAAATACAGTTGCCCTTCAAAATGTATGTATACTTTAATAGCTGATAGCTCAATTTTAAAAATGAAGTGTATTTTAATATACACTGCCTTTATAATTATTCAAAGTGTTTGTATACATTTTTGGGAGGACACCCTACACATAGTACTTAGAAACATAACTTACACAAGCATGTGTTTAATAAATTAAATAATTAAATCATTACTCTAATTATTCAATTATATTGATGCATAAGGGAGGTCTCCTCAGCCCAGCCTGCACCCTCTCCAATCCAGGACATCCCTCTCAATCCTGGACCACTGGTTCCTAATTGCTCACCTGCCTGCTTGCCTGGTTGCCCCTAACTGCCTCCCTGTCAGCCTGGTCACTCTTACTTGCTCCCTCCACCCCCTGCCCGCCTAATCACCTCTTACTGCCCCCCTGCTGGCCTGGTCACCCCCAACTGCCTCTCCTGCCAGTCTGGTCACCTCTCATGGCCTCCCCCACTGGCCTGACGACCCCACACAGCCTACTTGTTCAGTCATTTGGTCAACCCTCGCTAACCCTTCTGCTGGCCTGGTGTAGGCAACCATCTTATGAAGGTATGATGGTCAATTTACATATTATCCCTTTATTATATACAACTATAAATTTGTGGTCTATTATTTATAAAATAGTTTACAAATGGCCATGTACAAATGGGAATAAAAGGCCCTTTTCTGATTTTAAAAGAAAGCTCACCTTCAGTTCACAAAATACTTTAAAAAATGCAATTTATTTTAGTTTATAAAATATTGAGAATAGTTCCGACTTCTGTAAATAATTTTGTAAAACTTAGTAGCCCAAATATTCTGAGATGAACCTCTTTTACTATATTCTAATGCTTTACAAATGTTGTTTTTTATCATTGTGATTCCACCATTGCCAATATGCTGGTGACCTTATAGTTCTGAAGAAGGGTTACCATGCCATTTGGTTTATGAATAATCTGGAGTTGTGTTTTTTTATAATATTTTAATTGTTTTTTTAAAGTGAAGAAGGGATAAGGAAAGAGTTAGAAACATTGATGAGAGAGAAAACATCGATTAGCTGCCTCCTGCACATCTCCTACTGGGGATGTGCCTACAACTAAGGTACATGCCTTTGACTGGAATCAAATCTGGGACCCTTCAGTAGGCCTATGCTCTAGTAACTGAGCCAAGCCTTTTAGGGCTATAATCTGGAGTTTTAAAGTAATGATATTTAGTTATAATGTAAGTAAAGAATGTTCTGAGAGGATACCCAGGAAATATTTAGAGAAATTAATACAATGACAATTATAATTATCTTATCACAGGTCATGGACATTTGATGAAAAATCATTGTTCTTTTATTTTATCCTTTTTATTTTATTTATTTATTTATTTATTTATTTATTTATTTATTTATTTTGTTTATTGTTTTTTTTTTTACAGAGAAGAGAGGGAGAAACATCAAAGAGAAAGAAACACTCAGCTGCTTCCTGCACACCTTCTACTGGGGATGTGCCTGTAACCAAGGTACATACCCTTGACCAGAATTTGAACCTGGGACCTTTCAGTCCATAGGCTGATGCTCTATCCACTATGCTAAAACAATTGGGGCCTTTTATTCTATTTTTCCTGATAAATATAGATGTTGAATACCTTAGAGAAAAAATTACCATTTAATTAATAAAACATTAGAGCCAGTGCACAAAATTCATGCAGGGGGGTGGGAGGAGAGGGAGAGTGTCCCTCAGCCCAGCCTGCACCTCTGTATCTATCCTTTTGTTCATCAGTTTATAATGTTCTTTATTATCCACAAATGAGTGAGATCATGTGATGCTTCTCCTTCATTGACTGGCTTATTTCACTAAGCATAAGGCTCTCCAGTACCAACCAGGTTGCTGCAAATGGTAAGAATTCCTTCTTTTTAATGGCAGCATAGAATTCCATTGTGTAGATGTGCCACAGTTTTCTGATCCACTCATCTGCTGACGGGCACCTAGGCTGTTTCCAAATTGTAGCTATTGTAAATTGTGCTGCTATGAATATAGGGATGAATAAATTCTTTCTGATTGGTGTTTGTGATTTCTTAGGATAAATTCCTAAGAGTGGGATTGCTGGGTCAAATGGGAGTACCATTTTTAGTTTTTTGAGGAAACTCCATACTGTTCTCCACAATGGCTGCACCAGTCTGCATTCCCACCAACAATGCACAAGGCTTCCTTTTTTTCCGTATCATTGCCAACACTTGTCGTTTGTTGATTTGTTGATGATTGCCATTCTGACTGGTATAAGATGTGTCGGAAACCAAATATTGTTCTCACTAAAAGGATGTAAACAGGAAGCCAGAACGCTGGCTAATTACTCACTGTTTAGTTGAAACATTATTGGTTGAAGCAATGTTTGTTTCATGTTAATTTCTGTTTTTGTTATTTCCTGCCTAAAGGCTAGGAGTGTTTTTGTTATTTCCTTAATAAAAGGGAGAAAAAGGCCAGAGCAAATGGTAGTTCTTCCCACTAGAGGAAGGCTCCCGCCTGGCCCCCAATATCGCCAAATTAATATTTTCTAGTCTCTCATTTTGTTTGCGTGTGGCCTCCTTCAGAACCCGAACCCTGACCCGGGAACCCTGAACCACGCGGGACTTGGAAAGAGGTTCCCACAAAGATGGTGTTGAATTGTCATTTTGATTTGCATCTTTTGGATGATTAGTGACTTTGAACATGTTTTTATGTGTCTCTTGGCCTTCCATCTGTCATCTTTCAAAAAGGTTCTATTTAAGTCCTTTGTCCATTTTTTAATTAGATCGTTTATCTTCCTTTTATTAAGTTGTGTAAGTTGGCTGTAGATTTTGGAGATTAAACCTTTATCAGTGATAACATTTGCAAATATGTTCTCCCATACAGTGATCTTTCTTGTTGTTTTTTTTTTTTTTTTTTGGATGGTTTCTTTTGCAGTGCATAAGTTTTTATTTTGATGTAGTTCCATTTGTTTATTTTTCCTTTAGCTTCAATTGCCTTTGGAGCAGTATCAGTGAAGAAGTTCTTTTGGCATATATCTGAGATTGTGCTGCCTGTGGATTCCTCTAGTATTTTTTATGGTTTCCCTGCTAATGTTTAAGTCCTGCATCCATTTTCAGTTTATTTCTGTATTTGGTGTAAATTGGTGGTCCAGTTTCATTTTTTTTTTGCATGTATCTGTCCAATTTTCCCAACACCATTTATTGAAGAGGTTATCTTGGCTCTATTGAATGTTCATGCCTCCTTTGTCAAATATTAGTTGAGCATAGTGGTTTGGATGGATATCTGGGTTCTCTATTCTATTCCATTGGTCTATATGCCTGTTCTTGTGCCAGTACCAGGCTGTATTGAGAACAGTTGCTTTGTAGTATAGCTTGAAAACTGGTATTGAGATCCCACCAACGTTATTCTTCTTTCTCAGAATTGCTTTGGCTATTCATGGTCTTTTTTTGTTCCAGATGAATCTATGAAGAATTCTTTCTAGGTCTGTGAAATATGTCGTTGGTATTTTAATGGATAGTACATTGAATCTATAGATTGCTTTGGATAGTATGGACATTTTAATGATGTTGATTCTCCCAGTCCATGAGCATGGTATGCTCTTTTATCTGTTAACATCTTCCTCTATCTCTATTTTCAGTGTCCTATAGTTTTCTACATATAGGTCTTTTACCTCTTTAGTTACGTTTATTCCTAGGTATCTTAATTTTTTTGGTACGATGGTAAATGGGATTGTTTTTTTAGTCTCTCATTCTATAATTTCACAATTAGTGTATAGAAATGCCACAGACTTCTTAGCATTAATTTTGTATCCTGCTACATTGCCAAATTCATTAATTAAGTCAATTATTTTTGGAATGGAGTCCTTTGAGTTTTTTATATACAATATCATGTCATCTGCAAATAATGACAGCTTTACTTCTTCTTTTCCAATTTGGATGACTTTTATTTCTTCTTCTTGTCTAATTGCAATGGCTAATACTTCCAGTACTATGTTGAACAGGAGAGGTGAGAGTGGGCATCCCTATCTTTTTCCTGTTCTTAGGGAAAATGGTTTTAGTTTTTGCACATTGAGTATGATGTTAGCTGCGGGTTTATCATATTTGGCTTTTATGATGTTGAGGTATGCTCCTTCTATTCCCACTTTGCTGAGAGTTTTTATCAAGAAAGGGTGTTGGATTTTGTCAAATGCTTTTTCTGCATCAATTGATATGACTGTAATTTTTATCTCTCAATTTATTTATGTGACCTATTGCATTAATTGATTTGTGCATATTGTACCATCCCTGCATTCCTGGGATGAATTCTACTTGGTCTTGGTGTATGATCTTTCTGATGTACTGCTGGATCTGATTTGTAGAATTTTGTTGAGGATTTTGGCATCTATGTTCATGAGAGATATTGCCTTATAATTCTCTTTTATTGTGTTTTCTTTATCTGGTTTTGGTATTAGGGTGATGCTTGCTTCATAGAAGGTGTTTGGAAGTGTTCCTTCTTCTTAAATGTTTTTGAATAATCTGAGGAGGATAGGTTTTAATTCTTTCTTGAATGTTTGTTAAAATTCTCCTGTGTAGCTATCTGGTCCTGGGCTTTTATTTGCTGGAAGCTTTTAGATGATGGCTTCAATATCCTCCATAGTTATTGGACTATTGTGATGTTTAGATTCCTCCTCGTTGAGTTTTGGAAGGTTATATTTTTCTAGGAAAATGTCCATTTCTTGCACGTTGTCCAATTTGTTGGAATAGAGTTGTTCATAGTATTTTTTAACAGTCCTTTGTATTTCCGCAGGTTCTGTTGTTATTTTTCCTCTTTCATTTCTGAATTTGTTTATTTGGGTCTTCTCTCTTTGCTTCTTGGTGAGCCTGGCTAGAGGTCCATCAATCTTGTTTATCCTTTCAAAGAACCAGCTCTTGGTTTTGTTGATCTTTTGAATTGTTTCTTTGGTCTCCAAGTTGTTTATCTCTGCTCTGATCTTTGCCATTTCCTTCCTTCTGTGTACACTGGGCTTTTCTTGTTGCTCTTGTTCTAGCTCTTTGAGTTGTAGGGTTAGGTAATTTATTACCATTTTTTCCTGTTTTTTGCAGTAGGCTTGTAGGGCTATGAACTTCCCTCTCCAGACTACTTTCACTGTGTCCCATAAATTTTGTATTGTTGTGTTGTCATTGTCCTTTGTTGCCATGATGTTTTTTATTTCTTCCTTGGTCTCTCTGGTTACCCAGACATTGTTTAATAGCATGCTGTTTAGTCTCCATGTGTTTGTTTTCTTTATATTGATTTAATTATAGTTGATTCCAGTTTTATGCCACTGTAGTCTGAGAAAATGGTTGATATGATTTCTATCTTCTTGAATTTGAAGATACTTTTCTTATGACTCAACATATGATCTATCTTTGAAAATGACCCATGTGCACTGGAGAAGAATCTATATTCTGTGGCTTTGGGGTGAAATGTTCTGAAGATGTCAGTTAATTCCATCTGGTCTAGTGAGTCATTTAGGATTGATGTTTATTTTTTGATTTTTTGTTTAGAGGATTTGTCCAGTGGTGACAGTGGGGTATTAAAGTCTCTTACTATGATTGTATTGCTGACAATCTCTCCCTTAATACCCTCCAGGAGTATTTTTTTATGTATTTAGGTGCTCCTATATTGGGTGCATATGTTTACCAGAGTTATTTCTTCTTGTTGGATTGTTCCCTTTAGTATTATTAAGTGGCCTTCTTTATCTCTTATTATGTCCTTCACTTTGAGATCTAATTTGTCAGATATAAGTATTGCAACCCCAGCTTTTTTTTCATTTCCATTTGCCTGAAATACCATCTTCCATCCCTTCACCCTCAATTTGTGTGCATCTCTTTACCTGAGGTGGGTTTCTTGTAGACAGCAGATATGTGGATCATGTTTTCTTATCCAATCAATTACACTATGTCTCTTGATTGGAGCATTTAATCCATTTACATTTAAAGTAATTATTGATAGGTATTTATCTGTCACCATTTTTAGTCTTTAGCCCAGAGTTCCTTCTTTGCTTCCTATTTCTTTTTATTTCAGCAGACCCTTTAACATTTTTTGCTTTGCTGGTTTGGTGGTAATATATTCCACCAAATCTGACCTTTCCATGTGCCGTGTGGATCTCTGAATCCGCCGTGTGTCTGTGCTGATAGGGGAGCGGTGTTCTGGATCCCTGGCTGTTCAGTGGGTGCGTCAGCCACAACTTTCAGAGGGCCGCAGAAATCCACCTCCCTCTACGTTCTCGCTGGTTGCTCCGGCCGACAAAAATCCTATGGCAGTGGGGCTGCCTGGCCAGGAGAGCCCCATCCAGCAGTTCTCCGCCTTCTCCTGGAGGATAACTGACTCTTAACTTGCCAACACACACTCCCAGTGCAACTCTCAGCTGCTCTCTCTCCCTCTGCCCAGCGACAAAGCTCCAGACCTGTCCGTCTATTCCGCAGCCATTTCAAACAATCTGAATCCTTCTTCATACAGGACCCTCAACCAAAGGCACTGCCTGTATGCAATGACTAGTTCACATGGGGTTAGGTCTTGATTATTTTTTACCTCAATTAAAAACATCTTTGGAGACCATCAGCTTGAGAGCTTTCTATGGGATCAACAGAAGTTCACCTTTTCCTTTACTCCAAGAAACTTTCCTCTCCTACTTGTCTTTGTCTTTTTTTTTTTTTTTAAATAATCCCCAGTAAATAACTATTCAAGAGATCTACAGTTCAGAGACTGCTTTCTGGAACCCAACCTATGACACCCAGCTGAAACTTAATGGTTACAATGATTTTTATTATTAACTTAGATTTTTACCTATATGACTAAGGATTCCTTTATTTCAGTAGGAAGACATTTAACTAAAATTTAACTAAAATTTTCATAATTATCTTCTAAGACCTTATACAACTATTTATGTATATATCTATTTATTTAAGAGAGATAAAGATAAAGGGAGAGAGATAAACATTGATGTGAGAATGACACATTCATTGGTTTCCTCCTGCATACCCCCTACTGGGGATCTAGTTCAAAACTGGGCATGTGACGAAAATCAAACTGGCAACATTTCATTGGACAGAAGATGACATTTAAACAACTGAGCTATGCCAGCTTGGGCTAAGACCTTATTTTTGAATAAACAATTCTGCATATATTTAATATTTTAAATATTAAAATATATTAAATATATTTTATTGATTTTTACAGAGAGGAAGGGAGAGGGATAGAGAGTTAGAAACATCGATGAGCCCTGACTGGTTTGGCTCAGTGGATAGAGTGTTGACCTGCAGACTGAAGGATCCCTGGTTCGATTCCAGTCGAGGGCATATATCTTGGTTGCGGTCACATCCCCAGTAGGGGATGTGCAGGAGGCAGCTGATTGATGTTCTTCTCTCTCATTGATGTTTCTTTTTTTTATTTTTAAAAATATATACTTCACTTTTTTTTTTACAGAGAGGAAGGGAAAGGGATAGAAAGTTAGAAACATTGATGAGAGAGAAACATTGATCAACTGCCTCCTATACACCCCCTACTGGGGATGTGACCACAACCAAGGTACATGCCCTTGACTGGAATCGAACCTGGGACCCTTCAGTCTGCCGGCTGATGCTCCATCTACTGAGCCAAACCTGATACGGCAATATATTTAATATATTCATAAGAAGTCTTTTGCTTGCAAGAAATAGAGATCTGATTTTAAATAATCTTTGAATTTGAAATGTATTAGAAAGAATTAGAAAATTAGAATTAGAAAAATTATCATAGAGTGAAAAGTCAGGATAACAGTTATGAAGAGTGAAAAATTACCGTTTTTTCTCCCAATTTTTACCAATTCTCTCTTTGAGACCGCTTGATCTACCACATGTCATTTTTTTCTTCAAACTGTATGGAAGACATGGCAGCCAATAGTTCCCATACAGAAATTTTATAGTCAATTCACTCAAGAAGAGAGGTGAATTTTATTTTTTGATTCCCTTTACAAATACTGAAAAGAGCTCTAATTTTCACTTTAGATTCAGAGTCTCTCCCGTGGAGAGCATTCAGCTGTGGTCAAGTTTAGGAGACATATTTTATTTGCATGACCACGCTAATAATTTATGTTATGTGCAGATCATCCTGCGTTGTGAACTTCTCTTTGACAACTAGGTAAATCAAATTCAACATAAAATTAGTATAAGAAAATCATCAATCACTAAAAATGCAAATAGTGTGCACTGAAGCAAGAATACATTCCCATTGTATCCAAAAATCTCACGCTGTCTTGCTAATCTCATACATGAAACTGGCTCATGTATGAGATAATTGAGACAGTGTAGATATGAATAATGCTCAACACAAATCCCATTCAGCAGAGTGAAACAGCATGATGTGTTTTCCCCCCAGATCTCGACAAAGTATTTGGTAGAGCATTAGCATTTAACTACCTTTTATACAGTTCCACCAAGTAAGCTTATTCTCCACATATACTTACTATGATAGACTGAAAACTCATATGTTTAATTTCTTGGTAGAAAGGTATATTTACAAAGAAATAAATAAGTTTCAATGGGAAAATAAAATATCATAGTAATAATTATAAAAAACATAACTATTGTCCCATTCTCTCTGTCATTAATATGAATATTTAGATGTACTCTGGTGGTAATTTATATATTTCTATATAGTATTTAAATGCTACATAAAGATCTATTTACCCATAATGAAAGATGAAGTTTTCACTCACATGTTTTTTCCACTCTATCTATCTTTTCTATTTCATTTTATTCAAATAAACATATACACACACAAACCAAACACTACATTATTGATGTAAACAGACAACATGGTCATTACAAGGAATTTTAGTAGAAAACCAACAACAAAATGAGATTTCTAACTAATTCCAAATCTGAAAAAAAACTTTCATCTGTATGTCATTCCTATATTTTGAAAGAGATATATTGTGAGAGATAGAAATAAAAGATATATAAATATGCTCATAATACCATGCTATTTAACACTTTTTAATTTTTTTAAAAATAAAAAGAAAATATGATTTGAAAATTGCTGAACTGAAGGTGACAATCCATTAATCTGAAAGGATAGATATTATTTCCAAAGACATATCTTTAAATTAAAGAAAGTTAATAATAGTAATTAAAAATAACATGGATTAATTATTTTTCTAACATACATTTTAAAATTAAAAGCAACTGAAATTTTTAAATGAAAAGTGTTTACTTAGAGCTTTTCCATTTACTCCAACCCTCTTCAAACCACTTCTCAAATTTATATTTAAATACTTATAATTTTGTTAATGTAAAAAAAAAACACAAACCAAAAAACATTGAAACCTGTAAAGAATATTTTTGAGTTTGTCAAGATATGCTGGGAAGCAGAACCTCAATGAATTGAGATAATGCTCTGGAGAATGGTGAGTTACATCTGTATTTATACATTGCAATCAAAAGAAGGGCTGTGGGTGGGTTACATGAAATCCATTGATGATAGACTAGAGAGGTGGGAGAAAGCAAAGCAGGGAAATCCCTGGGATTGGATAAAAAGTAAAATGATAAACACATACTTAGGTGGGCACAGGAACAATTAGTATGATAATGAAATAATTTGTGGTATCTGTCCTGGCCCTCAACACATTTGATTGTGCTCAAGGGGTTCAGAAAAAGGGAAGTTACAAGTTACTGGGACATTTCAAAGGGTATATTATTATAGATGCAAAAAGACAGATAGGCTCAATTAAGGTAAAGGTTGACCTTGTCAGTGAAGATACTGACCTAGGATGTAATTACTCACCATAACTGCTTTTAGTTAAAATTTAATTTCAGACCATCTTCATGGTTACTTTAGGAATCTGAGTTTGCAAGGCTGCCATGAAGCCCTCCCTGAGCTTATCAGGTTTGCATGTGGCCCCTTTTGTCCACAATTTTTATGTTGTATTTTATAAGTATGAAAGTTTAGTGTTGACTTTATATTTAAGAGAGTGAGAATCATTCATAGGTCATTTTCAAAGTTCTTTGCTTGCTCAAATGATTTTCATTTAAACTTACCTCTACATTTTCTTGATTTTAGTACTTGGTCTTTTTATTTTAGAATTACAAATACATGCCATATTTTTGTGTTCCTTTATGTTTCATAATATTAGTTGCCATATGTTTTAATGTAATTCTGGCTGGGTGAATACTGTCAAACCCTATTTTCTTCAATTTCAGAATTTAGCAAAAATTGATCATAGTCTTTTCATATTGAATGTTATTGCAGTGAAATCTAAACACAACTCACTATTTTCTCATTTTATAGTCACTCTACTTAGTTGCCTAGACAAGTTCCTTGTATTTGAGATTTAATAAATTATTTTGATCTTAATTATTCTGTATTAACTTTTCACAGAATGCAGGATAAACTCTCTTATATTAACTATTTATTTAAGTAATCTACTCACTCATCTAACAAATATTTATTATAGTTATCAATTCAGTAAATATAATTGTTACATCATGGGAATGTACAAGTCATCTACCACAGTGGACATGAGAGACAAGATTTCTGTATTCATTTTGCTTCAAATCTTTTTAAAGAGATGTATAATTTTTATTAGTAGTAAGTGTTATGAAGGAAAATCAAGTAAAATATATTATCTTATATAATAAAAGCCAATATACAAGTGTCCAACCATTTGATTGATTGTTCAACTATTCAAACAGTCACTATGATGCACTCTGACCACCAGGGGGCAGACACTCCAATTTATAGGTTAGCATGCTGCTGGGGTCCAGCCCATTGGGATTGGGCAAGACAGGCCAGAAATGTTCTAAAGCAGTGGTTCTCAATCTGTGGGTCGCGACCCCGACAAGGGTCAAATGACCAAAACACAGGAGTCACCTAAAGCCATCAGAAAATACATAATGCATATCAGGTATTTACATTCTGAATCATAACTGTAGCAAAATTACAGTTTTGAAGTAGCCACCAAAATTATTTTTGGGTTTGTGGTCACCGCAACATGAGGAACTGTATTGCAGGGTCACAGCATTAGAAAGGTTGAGAACCACTGCTCTAAATCTCTCCTGTGGTCCCTCCCTGGCCCCAATCATGCACCAGTGGGGTTCCTCAGACTGCCCTGCACCCTCTCACAGTTTGGGACCCCTCAAGGGATGCCAGAGAGCTCATTTTTGGCCCCATCCCCACAGGCCAAGCCAAGGGACCCCACTGCTGTACAAATCCATGCACTAGGCCTCTAGTCATATGTAAGGAGGAATACCGTCCTTTCTAAAGAGTTGACATCTGTACAGGAATAAAATTAAGTGAAGAAATAAGCCATACAAAGAAGAATATGTGTCCTGGCTGATGTGATTCAGTTAGTTGGGGCATAGCCCCCTACATTGAAAAGTTGAGGATTCAATTTCCTGTCTTGAGTGGTTCAGGGCATGTGGAAGTCAACTATTCTATGCTTCATTCTCACATCAATGTTTCTCTCTCCTTTCCTTCCTATTTCTCTAAAATCAATACAATCATGCCCTCCTGTGAGGATTTTACAAAAAGAATAAAATGTTTTTGCCCTGATTGGTTTGGCTCAGTAGATAGTGCACTGGCCTGCAGACTGAGTGGTACCAGGTTCAGTTCCAGTCAAGGGCATGTACCATGGTTGAGGGCACATCCCCTTTAGGAGTTGTGCAGGAGGCAGATGATCAATATTTCTCTCTCATTGATGTTTCTCTCTATTCCTCCCTCTTCTTTTCGGTAAAAAAATCAATAAAATATATTTTTTTAAATAATAAGATGGTTTTGGGCTAGGAGAAGGTGGTTCCAAGAAAATGAAACAACAAATATAGTGCCTTATGACAGAAATTTGTCTGGTGTGTTTATCAATCATTATATACCAGCAGCTTACATGAATAAGAGTTTATTTCTTATTCATAATGCTATATATGCATCATGGGTTAGGCATACCTCTGCTCAATGCTCTCTTGAATCTAGAACTTAGGCTAAGTCAGCAGCTTATTTGTAGAACATCATGGATTAACATGATAGAAAAAAAGATAGACTTGAGCATGAATTACTTGTTGGCTCTTAAATTTTAGAATGATAAACATTGGTTCTGTTAACATTTCTGATGGAACTTAGAGTATTGCAAATTTCTTTATTAGGAGAATCACAAAGTAACTTAATTTATGCTGATGTCAGTGAGGAGGCCAGAGTAAACTAGCAAGAGAGTGGTATTTATAGACTTGTAATTAATGGTAAGAGGTTTGGATGTTAGAGTATAATAGGGCATATTGAGGATTTTGAGTAGAAAAAAAAGGTTATTCCTTAGTTGTTCTATTGAAATGTACTCTAGGAAAGACTTGATGCAAGAAGGAAAACCAGAGAGGAAACTGTTGTGATGGTCTAGAAGGGAGATGATGGGGGTTGGTCTAGGTTTAGAGCTGTGCAGTTGAAGAAGTTGGTCCAGAATATATTTTAGAGGTTTAATAGCTGGGCTTGATGGGGGATATATTTGGGTGATCAGGATAGAAGATGGATAAATCTTAGAATTTTATCTAAGCTACTGGGTGGCATTATTTACTCTGATAATAATATCCAGGGGAAAACGAAAGTAAGGGGTCTGGGAGGAGGGAACTGAGATATCATAATTTCTCTAGCAATCATATATTAAGTGATGATAGGTAGAGAGTATATTACAACAGAGAGCAGAGTTTTGAGTTATCCAATATTTAAAAGTAAAGAAGAGAAGGTGCCAGCAAAGGAGAAAAAAATTGCTCCACAGGGGTAGGAATTAATTAAGAGGAATTTGTTTCTTGAAATTAAGGTGAAAAAATACGTATAGAGAAAGAAATATGTACATATTTTCTCTTGTCACTTTGTGTCATTTAGGGTTTCTTTGAGGTTAACATAAACACTTAAGTCAATTTAAGCAATAAGTTTAATAGTAAAATAGGTACATACAAATGATAGGACAGAAATGCACTGAAAGTTCACTGGAGAAAGGGTAGTGAAATGATCATAGCACTGAAAGTTCACTGGAGAAAGGGTAGTAAAATAACTGACTGCTAAAAGCAACTGAAGAAACAGGGAGCATCCACTCTTACCCTCTCAGACCATGCACAGGTCATCTGCAGTTAGTGGACAGGTCAGACAGGCAGATGGCGCTTGGGCTCAAGCACTTGTATCTCTCTTTGCTTGAAGCTTTCCTTAGACATAGCCACATGCACTATGGCAGGACATCCTGCAAGAGTGTTAACAGATCAGGAGATAGCTCAATTAGTGAGAGAAGAAAAGGTGGAAAAATACCTCAACTATACTGAGTTGAACTGAGTATATTCTGCAGTCTCTCAGAGGATTCCTGAGTGATTCAGCCCCAGTGACCTGTGGTTGGAACTCATCCACTAACACATTCTTTTTGCCTTATCTGCTCTACCTTCCTTCCTTCCTTCCTTCCTTCCTTCCTTCCTTCCTTCCTTCCTTCCTTCCTTCCTTCCTTCCTTCCTTCCTTCCTTCTTTCCATTTTACTTCCTCACTCCCAAATGAAGGTGAGAATGATTTAATAGAAGGAAATCTGTTAACAAAGTTAATCCTATTAATATAATAAATCATATGACAATTAGGTTTATATATTTTGAACAGCATAAAATTAAACATTCATGATAGCTTTGTAAGAAATAGGACTAGCTTCCTATTTATTCATCAGCAAACTTCAGAATCATATGGATGTTGTCCCTTTTTTTATCATTATTATTACTCTAGTCCACATGGAATAGAGTTATTCCTTTTTGAAATTTAAAGTAATATCTAGCTTTAACAGCATGCTTATCTTTATTTCAAAATTTCTAATAAAAATAGGAACATATAGAATCTTGCTTTGGATTTGAATACCAAACCTGGAAAATTATATCTGTTTGGAATGTAATGTTGCTCTAATTTATATACATGTGTGTATATGTTTGCACACTATTTTCACAAAAATAATTAATAATAAATTTTGCCAAAGCACAATAGCATTTGCTCTATTTCCTTACTCAAAATATCTGAAACAAGTTTAATCCTTTAAATTATTTAAATCATTACATGAATACATAGTAATTTTTTGAACTTGCTATTTAATTTCTTTAAGTCAAACAATTTTTCTAACTACAAATTTAGAAAAAATAGTTGAATATGAACTAAAATTGTTATTTTATGTCCATTTGGTAAAGTTGACAGCAAGTTAAAATTTCATATATATATATACACACACACATATATCTGACATTGGCATTTGCTTATATGACTCATTTATCATTGATACTTAAAGGAATTTTAATTATTTCTAAATTGGTTTCAATGACTATTTCTCCAATGTGTAAGCATATTGCACAACAATTGCAAACAGGAAGTTTTATCAGAAGAGATAAAGGGAAATCTTTTGCTATGTAGAAATGTGTGTGTGTGTGTGTGTGTGTGTGTGTGTGTGTGTGTGCTCCAGAGGGGAAAGGGAGCAAGAGGAAGGCTTATTTAAGAGAAGGAAAAATAAGTCATACAAATTAAGTAAACAGTTATTCCCACGTGCTAAAAAATCAGAGAAAACAATTTATTAACATGGTACTTTCTAAATGCTTTAAGACAACATATTTACAAGTAAATATATATAACTTCATTATTAAAATTTCTTTAGTATTTTATAAAATGCTTCTCTTAAATATTTATGTTCACAAACAACTTAACTATGCAGTGTTCACTTAAAAGAATATTTGTTTAAAAGAGTTCATTCATTGGTAAGTTTCACATCAATGATAATTATATCTCATTTGTTTTAGTTATGAAACTTAATTAACCACTAAATTAGCTATACACAAACCAGGAATCCCTATCCAATGTTCCCATCATCCATTCTTTCATTATTTGCTTGTTGCTCCTTAATTTCTAACTGTATCACAATGTTCTTTTATCACAATACCCCCTAACATTCTCTAGGCTATTATGGCTTCTCTTACTTCTATCTCTCATTTTCTACTCTTTCCTGATTTAAGATCCTTGAACCTATGCTAACTGAAACACTCCCTTCTCTCAACCTGCTTTTCTGAGCTAATGCTTATTCATACTTTGGGTTGCTGTTTACATATTTCTTTTATTTTATAAAAAATATATTTTATTGATTTTTTACAGAGAGGAAGGGAGAGAGATAGAAAGTCAGAAACATTGATGAGAGAGAGACATCGATCAGCCGCCTCCTGCACACCCCCTACTGGAGTTGTGCCCGCAAGCAAGGTACATGCCCCTGACTGGAATTGAACCTGGGACCTTTCAGTCCAAAGGCCAATGGTCTATCCACTGAGCCAAACCGGTCTCGGCTGTTTACATATTTCTTAAGAGAAACTCCTCCTGACCACCACTAAACTTGAAGCTCTTTGTTATGCTCCCTTAGATTAACTTTGGCTTCAAAACAATTGTCAAATTTTAAGTAAACAATATATTTTTATGTATTATTGGTTATGTCTATCTTAGTTACATATGAAGAGCTAGTGCTAGCACATAGTAGAAAATTAATACTTATTCAAGACAGAACGAATTAATTAGGATAGAGAAAGAGAGAGAGTAGAGGGAGAATATGATAGTAAAGATAATGACTATGAGAATGTATGCAAATGTTATAGAAAGACTTACAATGTGAAGATTATAAGAAGAAGATACAAGTCAGGAATTGTTTCATTATTTGAGATTTTTACAGGTTCTATGTACTGAAAGATCATGATTAGTAAGCTGTCTATTTTGAATACAAATCATATCATTATAATCTTTAATCATTAGCAATAGACTAGACCCTAGAAAATATAATAAAAGGCTAATATGCGAATTGACTGAATGGCAGAATGACCAGTCATTATGATGCATCCTGACCATCACGAGGGAGACACTCAACACAGGAGCTGGCCCCTGGTAGTCAGTATGCTCCCATAGTGGGAGCACTGCTCAGCCAGGGGCTGGGCTCATGGCTGGCCAGCACAGTTGCGGTGGCAGGAACCTCTCATAGCAGCACTAGGGATGTCTAACCGTTGGTTTAGGCCTGCTTTCCACAAAATTGGTGCAAGGGGCTCAGCCCTCACAGTGCTGGCTTTCTCCTGGCCCTGCAGTCCTGCCCCCTGCCCACTGGTTGTTATAGAAGTTTATTCCATCATCTGGTTTAATTAGCATATTAGCTCTTTATTATATACTAGAGGCCCAATGTATGAAATTCATGCAAGTGTAGGCCTTTACACCCCTGGCTTCCTCACGGCCCCACCCCCCACCTACTTTTCAGATCATTCCAGAAGGTTGTCCTGCCATCTGGTCTAATTAGCATATTAGATACTTATTATACAGGATGATTAGAGGCCTGATGCATGAAACTTCATGCTCCCTCTCACAGTCTGGGAGTCCTCAGGGGATGTCCTAGTGATGGCTTAGGTCCCCGCTCCCTATGGGAGGCAACCAGGCTAATCAGTGCAAGGTGCCACCCCCATCACCCTGCTGCTGCTGCCACTGCCAGCCTCTGTAGCTGCCAGCCCTCTTCAGCCCTTGCAAATGCTGCAGCTTTGTCTGCAAGATATCCAGTCTATTGGGTCTAATTAGCATATTGCCCTTTTGTTAGCATAGATTACTTGATAAATTAAGATACTCAGTCCAGCTCAAGTAAATGATTTTTAATTTTTTAATATATTTATCAATAAATAAACATGCATGTGTAATGCATTGCTTAGATTATATTTTCATAAAGTGAAATTATAGTAATAGTTCTATAAATACATTAAAGTTTATACTTTTAAAATTCATATTCTCTTAAGTGGGCCTGCTAAAAATAATTTGAGTATATTGTTGGTTCTTGAGATATATTAATATTTTAATATTCACTCAAATTATAGCAGGAAGATTAAGGAGAGGTGGGGTAGATAAGAGATCAATCAAAGGACTTGTATTCATGCATATAAGCATAACCAATGAACATAGACACTGGGAGGTTGGGGTATACCTGGGAGGCGGGGGACGGAGGGACAATGGGAAGATATGTATACATGTAACACAATAAAAAATAAAAAATTAAAAAAAAATTAATGGAAGTAAATTCTGTATATTTATTACTGCTTTGATATACTTATTCACCTGTATCAATATACATCTTTGCTTTTCAGTTTGAATAAATACATTTTAAATATTAATTTCACTTGTTTCTAATTCATGAATCATTTATGTGACACAAGGATGACTCATTTAATTGTGTATTTTTTGGGGGGTTGTTTAGATAGTAACATGGGGAATAAAGGATTAATGCATATAAAACACCTTCATAACTTCAAAGAATATCATCTACGTAAAAATAAAATACTTGTTTCTTTGATGCTTGTACACTGAAATATATTATTTATATGTGGGGTCTCAAGACTATAATATATCTATTGTATTAGTTTTCAGAGATAATTTTTTGTGGGGTGGTAATGTTTTTTGCAGAAATAGTAAGACTTTTTGATTTTTAAAGAAGGTGGAATTGTTTGTTTGTTTTTTCTGCAGTAATAAAACTTTATTTGATTGCCTATTTTGTTTCACAATAATAATTATTATGACTCTGAAACTCTCCTGGCATTTTGTTAGTAACAGAACAAATAAAATCATGTCAATTTTTCTGTTTATTGTAAAATTCTAGTACTTGGAAAATTGTTGATGAGGGACTTTAAAGCTCAGAGGCTTTTAATAGAAAAAATATAAGCCAGCTTTTCAGCAGTATTTCAGAAATGACCTTGGATAGCAGGGATCAATATTATTAACTACCTTAATGATAGCTATCCAAAGGAAAATATATATGTAACTAGAACTAGAACTACATAAAACCAATTTGTATAGCATATCCCAGGAAATGTAATCATTTTTAAGTGATGCTGTATTGCATATATGTTCATAGTTTAAAAATAATATTACCAGAGTTATTTTTAACTGAATTTGAACTGGTAGTTATCTTAGATGGAGCCTTTTAGGATAAGCCAATTACTTTCAAACACACCATAGTTGGGTCCAGCATATTCTACAAACTCTCTTGGTGATACTGATAGGTAGAAACTGAGAGACTCTGACTTAAAGAGCTATACTTTGTTTACATTATCTAGCACATTGTCTCATACATAGTAAGCGATAGTAACTATGCATTATTAATGCCAAAGACTATAATTTTCATTTTGTCATATCCTGGTCCACATTGCCTGAAGAAATAATGTGGTCAAATTGGTCCTGTTTACCAATATATGGTTTCAAAATATGAATTTGGCTCTCAAATTTCACTAGCCCCTGAAAGTGACTATTCAGACAATAAATATCCAAAAGTAAAGAAATATGATTTACTGACATATGTGAAAGTATTTCATTGTAGCCCAGTATAGGACCTCTGTTAAGTTCTGCCAGGTCATGATGAAGGGTCCATGTCCATCACCTCTGGTAACTGAATCTATGGAGTAGATCTTTAATTTCTTCCTTACTAATTGCTTGGATCAGTATGCTGGAATAAGCTGTCCCGAGAGAACAAGTCCTGCTTTTAGATGCCAGGACCAGACTATGTGAGAGAAAGAGTGGACAGTTTGCTCCTTTCTTTAAATAATAATTTTTTTCTCTCTTAAGCGAGGCTCAAAGAGTGTTCTGGATGTAGCTAATTAATTTTGCAAGTCCTTCATCCCTGGAAAAGAAATGAGAGTGAGCTCTGCAGAGGTAAAAGAGACCAATGCAGAATCTAATCACAGAGAAAGAAGAACTGATCTTACATCTTAGTTCTCCTTAATTATAGTTTTGGTTGCTTTGGAGATAATGTCAGAAATAAAAATTACATATATAAAGCTCAAATCCTACCTCTTCAACTTAATAAAATTCACTTTTAAAATAATTTAAAAATATATGATAATCCCATTTTTCATTCATAAATTGACTGCAGTCAAAATTGATTTGGCTCAATGGATAGAACATCTGCCTGCGGACTGAAAGGTCCCAGGTTCAATTCCAGTCAAGGGCATGTACCTTGGTTGTGGGCACATCCCCAGTGCGGGGTGTGGAGGAGGCAACTAATCAATGATTCTCTCTCATTGATGTTTCTAACTCTCTATCTCTCTCTCTCCCTCTCTGTGAAAAATCATTAAAAATATATATAAAAAACAAATAAGTAAAATAAATTGACTGCGATGTTAATCTTACTTTAAGAATTTTGTAAGATAAACTAGAGGCCTGGTTCATGAAAATTCATGAACTGCAGGGGGCATCCCTCAGCCTGGCTTTCCCCCTGTCACAGTCCAATCAGGAGAAGGCTATGCCCTCATCACACCTCTGCTACTGCCATTGCCAGCAGCACAGGCCTCAGCTAGCCCTGGTTACCTGAGTCTCGTGGCCCTGGGCAACTGGGCAGCCTCAATCTGAGGCTTACCTGCACCTCAAGCATCAGCTGGGCAGCCACCATCTAAGGCTTGTCTGCACCCTGGGCTGGCTCTGGGTTGCTGGGAGGCTGAGGGGACTGGGGGACTCCAGAGATGGGCGCAGAGCAGCCAGACACCCCTGGGGGCAGGCACAGTTGTGGTGCGTGCCTGCAGCTTTAGCAGGGCTGAGGAGACTGGGCGCCACCATCTTATGGCTGTGTGTAACACCATATTTGAGAGCATGGCAGTCAGTTAGCATATTCCTTCCTTATTGGCTGTGGGTGCCTCCACCTTTGTGAGGGTGTGAGCGTCAATTAGCATATCCCATCTTTATTAAATAGGATAGGTTTCAATAAGACATCCATAAATTGTTTATGTGCATTAACAATACATTGTTTCCATAATCAAATATGTTTGAGACAAACTGCCTTTACTTCAGTATTTATTTGATACTCTAATATGCATTGTAAGTCTACAAAGGATACGTGTCAAGATTTTTATCCAAAAATATTTATGTATAGACCTTATTTTCTAAAAAGCTACTGGGGAATTAGTAATCTGTTGACAAACATTTGGGTAAGATTGGCTTAAACATCATAAGTAAAGTGACTAAGGAACATTGTCATAAACATTTTGTATTATGTGATTTCTGAACAATACATATTTTGTATAAATAGATCTTTATGTTGTGTTATTGGGGCTGAAACGGTAACATTTGTGTGGGACATAAAAATTATGTGAAAATAATATTTCAGAAAAAAAGAGTGTTGAGCTCCAGAGTTCCACCAGAAAAGAGGAGTGGGTTGAGACAAAGAGGGATAAAACATCTCTTAATCAGAACCTTGATAAACTGCACAAGGGAAACAAAAAGCATAGCTCTTCATCAATCAAAAACATAGAAATAGAGTCTTTAGAAAGGGCTAAAAATAAGCAAAGAGGAAGGAAGGGAGCAAAGTAGGGTCTAAGACGGGGAGAGGGACGTAATTCCTGAAAAACAGGAACAGACATATCCCCTTAAGAATTATTCAATTGAGAATCAACAGATATTTCAGAATCTTCTCTGAAAAGTCTCAGTATTTTTTTTTAAATCTTGGATTCAATGAGTCTAGACTCTTACTCTATTTATGCATATTACTAGAGGCCTGAAGCATGGAGATTCATGCAAGAATGGGCCTCTCTTCCCCTGGCTGCTGCATCACCTTTGCTCCAGCAGGAGCTGACTTTTCCTTGGGGCCTGGAGCTGTCTTTCCACCATCCCATGCTGGCAAGAGGCCTAGACCATCTGGGACAGTGCAGAATGCCTGCATCATCACCATGGAGATGATGCAAGCATCCCGCCTCACCTCCAGCTGCATATACAAATTAATCTTCCATCTTCGTTGGGTTAATTTGCTTATTCACTCCTGAATGGCTGGAAAGCATTGCAAATGTACTGTCAATTTGCATCTTACTCTTTTATAGTGTAGATTATTATTGGGCAATTCTTATTTATAGAGTAAAATAATAGGTAGTCTAGAGAGAATACAATGCTGTGAATGTAAGATCAAAGACCAAAGAGAATGCCATCCAATTTTTCAAGCAGTAGCAGTTGTGGAAATAAAAGTAACAACAATAATGATAATAACAAATATATGAATGTAAATATGATGAATATATAATAATACCGAATGCTCCCTTCATCAAAATTCTGAAGCTGTTTCTTCCTGGTGTTTTTAAGTCTACCTTTACTGGGGAACAGTTAATATTTTTTGATTTGTTACTTATAATATTGCATAAACTAGTTATGAAGAGCAGTGTAACTTATTAGAACTTGCTAGTTGCTAGTGTTTTTTTTCTTCCAACTCTATACTAGAATAATAGCAGTTAATGATAAAAGTCTAGAATATTAGCACTAAAATAATAATCACAGGAATGTTAACTCTTATTGTAACCAAAATCTAGGTTAAGGAATAGCTCATTGAGATCTAAACTGCTTCCCATTGTTATATGGCCCCATTTGCACCCTGTTCTATCACTACGTGCTGCCAAGTGATTTCACAATCCATTTCCCACTCCACTCTGTGTAACTTCAGTGAGTATAATTTCAAATGTGTTACTACTAGAGTTATTTGATGAATAAAAATATATTCTAAAGAGAATAAAAATAAAACCTATAATCCACGATAAGGAAAATCTGCCAAATACTATTTTAAATGCTAGCATTTATCATACAGAAACCAATGCAAACTAAATTATAGATAACTTCATTCATGTTCCATTTAATAAAGTATCTTAATTCCACAATATAAGATATCTTAGATTGCTGTTTAATTCTGCAGTGAGAGAAAGCACAGTATTGTGCAGGGGACCCAAAACAATACTGTTGCAGTGTACTATTTTATATGGGTTCTCTAAAAGTCTATCAGATAAATGTCACTGCTAATTGTGCAGTTTAACCTTAGGGGTCAGGCACTGGAAGGCTCTGATGTGATAAGCTATGCACATTCTCAGATTAACCACAAGAAATGCTAAGTATATTTGATTTTCTAGAGAGGAAGGAGAAAGATCTATTGCTAGTGAATAAATGTCAATGTAAAATATTATGAAGTCAATTCTGTGAATATTGTTAGCTCAATATTCTGATACTTTAATATGCATTGTAATTAATTTTATTATTTACATTAATAATTTTATTATTCACATAAATAATAAACAATATTAATATGCACAATATCTTTATACCAGGATGATTGTCAGAAGAAAGGGAAATTTACATTGTCTATAAGGTTTTCCAGTGCAATAATGTGGATAGAGGGGCTGGAATTTTCCACATGAATAGTAAGGTTATATTCTCATGGTCTCTTCAGCTTAGGATGTTACCAGACAGCGACTGCACCCAGAGTGGGTCTGCCTGGGTTAGCCTTCAGTGTGTGGGTTTTTGACTTTGTGTAGGAGAAATATTCACAAAACAAGTCCAGGTGATTCTGAGAGTATGTTTGCTAAAGCTGGGGATAGTGAAACAAAGGAAGGACTTAGGACAGAAGAAGCCACAGAAGAGAGCTTAGGTGGTGCTCTGCTTTGGCTCCCTAGAAATGCTACAGAAAAATACAGCCAAAGCAGGGCTACAGATAGTTCACTGGGAAGTGAAGGTCACAGGAACAGAAGTGAAGCAAGGCAGGGTTCTTTTAGCTTGCAGGAAGGTCAGACAAAAAGGAGGCCTTGGAGACTGGTTCAGGGGTAACCCCAGGATGAGCAACTGTTGCCTGCTGCTCCCCTGGTTGCAAGTCTCTTGGGGATTCTTAGAGTTTCTCTTGGGGACTCTTAGAGTTTAGGAGGGAGGAAAAAGTTCATGTTGGAGAAGTGATATGGGAATGCTCTAGAGTGAGCCTGTGCTAGTGTATCTTTTTTATCTCCTTCTGTGGGGTAAAAAATCATAGGAGAGATTTTCAGCAGAATATTCATCAGCTCCCCAAGTGCATTTTTAACATGTTGATGCATCAAAATGACAATTTAGGTGAGTTTTGGATTATTAAAGCCTTTGATGGACTTTATTGTTTTAGTTATATCTTGGGTCTATCTGGCTGTAATTGTTTTTTGTTACTTGTTTCTGTGACTTCATCCATTTGGCTGGTACAAATGACATTAATTGGGTTTCTGTTTTCTATCTCCCAACAAGGGTGATTTAAGTGTTCTCAGGTTAGGGAAGAGAGGTATAAACCTTTTTCTCTCAAGTGTGCATTGGTTAGGGAAGATAAGGTCTTGTGATTCATTAGTTTGCTGTAAGTTGTTCAAATTGTTTGTCCTAGCTTAATGATTTTGTCTCAGTTTCCCCATGTCACTTGCCCAGGAATTTTCCTAGCATCTTACTGTCCTGCTTCAAAAACACTGCAGTTTTACCCACTACTTGTTGACAAGAGTACAGCTTTGCAAAAGAGGTATTTCAAAGGGTGCTCTATTTCTCAATGCAGTCTTTTAGGACAGCCCATTCTTCTCTCTTCAATCTCACTTCACTTTACTTGCTTCTTTGAGAATGAGCCCTCACTAATGAGACTCCTCTTTAACTGCACTGCATTTAAAGCAGTTCCCATCAGTCATGTGGTAAGGAGTTCAAGGCCATGTCCTGACTCAGAATTAAAGTGTGGGTAGGAGACAAATCTTCTCTGTGCATTTTCTTTCTCTCATAGAATCTGTTTCTGAAGTACCATTAGTTCTTCCATTTTAATCATCTTGGCTCTTTATATCTACCTGCAGCAATATTTTCAAGTACTGGTAATGAGACTCATTGGTGATGTTCCTCGATATATTTTTTTCTCATAGACAGTTATACCATATATTATATAAGCATGAGAGCAGAACTACAGGACACAGATTTGCTTACCCTTTATTAAATTTGTTTCTGTAGCTGTAGGTCTTGTTACATGGAGTAGCTTCCACAATTAACCAAAAAAACAATACTTCAGCTCTAAATCCACTTATCATTGCAAAGAGTTATCTAATCTCTCTAAATTGTTTTTCTTTGTCCATAGGCACTGTGTGAAGCTTTGTTGGTAGATAATGATGGAGATAAACACAGGCGGAGAGCCCTCAATTCATTAGTGGTATTGATATTTTCTTCACAGGCTCCTGTAGTACATTAGGCTTCATCAGGGTTCACTTCTGCAGGGTGGACAGTTTCCTAATGCCTGCCTCTGCAGCACAGGCAGCTTCCCCAGCACCTGGCTCTTGCACTGAGGGAGGAGTTTCTCCAGCACCGCACTCCTTCAAGCACCCAGCTTCTATAGTACAGGGCAGCATGCTGCGTCCAGAGACCAGTAGTGTCCCCCAGGTCTGCACTCTAGCACTTTCTTGGTGGAGTGCCTTTGATGTAACATGACTTTCTGTGGCTACCTGGAGAACAAATTTCAGGTAAGTTTCACTAGTACAATAACATAGCTACTTCTCTGACATCAAGTGAGGAATGGCCATTCATTTGCCAACAAGGAATCTCTACCTTAGGTGTTCTATCTTAGCTTAAAGGGCACCACTACTCATTACTTATGCTATGATTATATTCTTTAGAATTCTCATTATTAAGGAAGGCACAATGGCTATTTTTACATGTCAACTTGATTAGACCAGTTGTTTGTTCTAACACTGCTCTAGATGTAGCTGTAAAAGTTTTCTTTGTTTTTTGTCTTTTAATGTTTTTTATTGATTTCAGAAAGAAAGGGAGAGGGAGGGAGAGATAGAGATAGAGAACAATGAGAGGGAATCACTGATCAGTTGCCTCATGTACACCCTCTACAGGGAATTGAGCCCACAGCCTGGGCATGTGTCCTTGACCAGAATCAAACCTGGGACCCTTCAGTCCACAGGCCAGCACTCTATCCACTGAACTAAACCACCTAGGGCTCTAAAGTACTTTTAAATATTAACACTTACACCTACTTTACTTTAGGTAAAGCAGACTGTTTAGAGTGTGGGCGGGCCTCATCAAATCAATTGTAGGCTTAAAAAGGAGAAACCTTAAATTTCCTGAGGAATATGAAATTGCAAGTTTTTAGTCTTTGGTATGAAAACTGAAACATAAACTCTTACTTGCACCTCCACCCTGCCAGCCAGTCCTACAGACTTGATATCTGGCCATCCTCACATTCTGAGGAGCCAGTTCTTTAAAGCAATCTCCCAATGTCTTTCTCTCTATATTCTACTTATTTTGTTTCTCTGGAGAACTCTACCTAATATATATGTTCATGTTGACTAATGTCACCCCAAAAACTTTTCTAAATACTCTGCATATATTAAATAATTATTTTTCAACAACTTTATGCTTAAGTAACATGCCCATAACACCCATGACTGCTACCATCAAATTTTAGCTCAGTCTAACTACAGAAAGGACCATGTCCATCTGCATGCTTTTCCCAGATTGCTGTTTAGCATGATTCTTCATTTTTCCAAGTACTCAACATGCTCTAACCGCACTGGTATTTTAAAGTTTTAGCAATGGATCAAACTCCTTTTTCTTCATATGTCTTCCCACTTGCTGTTTCATCTTCCTGGTATGTTCTTCCTCCACTGTCAACATGATTCTTTTTACTCATCCTTCAGCACTAAATTTAAAGGTCGCTGTTCTAGAAAACTATAGGAGCACTGCCCAATATAAAAAAGATGCTATATACTTCTCTCCCATAGGACCTGTATTTCTTTGACATGTTACACATATAATTAAAAATATGTTTCTCTCCACTTGATTAATTTCTCTTTTCTTAATTAAAATACATAAGGGCAAGGTTTGAGTCTGTTTTGTTCACCAAAGGGTTCCCAGTGCCAAACAATAAATAGTTTATGGATGACTGAACAAGTGAAGTGTGGAGGCAGATCCCTTGAAAGGAACTGAAGGAATTCCATCTGGAAGCTTTGTTATTTTTAAGTATAGGATATCTTTCTCAGTGAGGAATGGAAAAGAGTTGGATGTATGAGAAATATGAGAAGATTTAATACACTGTTGCATAAGGTGAAGAATGAATATGTAGTGTTAACAATCTGTCCCAGGATATACTTGAATTTTATTTTAATTGTCACTCATATTTGGTGGTATGAGGGGAGAAAAAAAAAACACAAGAAAACAAGAGGTAAAGTATTTGAGTTTATCCATATTTGGGATTTTGGATCATAGTTAAAGTGAAAAGACATAGTCCAAAAAACAATCCTGAACTAAGAATCATTAAAATTAATATTTGTATGTTAGGGGTAGAATGCAGGTTTTAAGACAAGATAAGCTAATGCTTCAGTCATGTCCAAAAAGAGTTGTAATTGGAATGCTGCACAAACAAGCACAAAAGAGAAATTTTGTGGTAAGAGAGGGATATTTGAGATCACAAAATCAGGGGAGCTCTATTAGAAGAAGGGGGCTGAGGTGTAATTTGATGGTCACTGAAGATGATGAACTGAGCAGTCAGAGTGTATGGATAAGTGGTCCATGTTGAGGTTGAAACCTCCTAAGATGAATAGATAAGTTGAGGTGATGGCAAAAA
Source organism: Lasiurus borealis (assembly GCA_004026805.1). Classification (NCBI taxonomy): domain Eukaryota; kingdom Metazoa; phylum Chordata; class Mammalia; order Chiroptera; family Vespertilionidae; genus Lasiurus; species Lasiurus borealis. The sequence goes on along the minus strand of PVJN01016919.1, from coordinate 8,964 downwards.
TTGTGAAGTCAAAAAATTTGTTCATAATTTGATGGAACAGTGACTTTAATGAAGCATGAGGGAGCTACATGAGTCATGAGTCTCAGCCCTGAATCATGAGGATAAAAAACATGTACTGATCCTATTTCTATAGAGCAATCTGTCAAGTAGTCTTTGAGATACATATAATTTTATTTATGACAAAGACATGAAGGAATTATCTGAGAGATATGAGGGATATAAACTGTGAGGTTAACTACAGGGTAAGAGTTTTGGTGAGCAGAGGGATATATTTGGGGACAAAAAAAGAAAGGAAATAGGGGTTATGGTAGTATCATAAAAGGTATATAAGCATGCAAATAAAAATAGAGCAGAAAATGCTTAACAGTTCATGGAAAGGATACCCCTTTGTTCATTTATGTAGGAAAACAGAAATGAGATACAGGATGAATTTTATCTTGACATTCTCTTGTAGGACTATAAGCAACTGAGTCTAAAGTAATATAGGTTTAAGAGAGAATGTAAAGAAGTTCTGGTAATTGTGATGCTACTGCTTTCCTTCATAAACAGATACCGAGAGCTACCATGTTTATACATGAGTGGGTCTGTACTTATGGAAGGGAGCAAAAGACAAATAGTCCTAAACACATTAGATTGGTCCTCCATGTAGTACATGGTTGCCCCTTACCATGCTTAGAAGTAAGACACTTCCTTTGCCCTTTATCATCATCTTCCCAGTTATTTGATGGAAATAACACAGGACAATAATTATTTTATCTTCTTGAGAGTTATTTGAAGAAATCCAATATTACCAACAACATGTCCTATATAATAAAAGGCCAGAGGTGTCATGACTGAAAAGACCAAAGACCAAACCACCACGACCCCTGGTAGGCTTTCCTCATCCCCAATCAAGCAATTAAGTGCAATCATGCAGGGAGAGTGGTTAGGGGCAATAGGGTAGGCAGATGGCCCCTCACAGGACTAATCCCAACCCCAGAAAAGGAAGAGGGAGGGCCAGGTCAGTCAAGCCATTGAACCTCAGCCTGTCACCTGCAGAGGAAGGCTACTTGTGGCAGGGAAGAGGGGGCAGGCTGCAAAAATGTCTAGAAATGGCAGTGGTAGGGGTAGGGCCAGCTGCCTGTAGCTGGGTGAAAGAAAATCCCTATAGGCCCTGATCTCAGGCCTAGGGTCTCAGATTTTGAGAAGGTACAGGCTGGATTTTGAGAAGGTACAGGCTGGGCTGAGGGCCTCCCCGCCTCCCAAGTGCACAAGTTTTTGTGCACTGGGCTTCTAGTTAAGTATAATATGGTAGATAATGTTGGATATGTTTTACATTATTAGGGACTATTCTGAAGTCTCAGAGGCAGAAATTTGAAAACATAAACCAATTATGTACATATTATGAATGATCTAATCTCTTTCTCTATATATGTATTTCTATATCTATCTATGTAAGGAGTAAAACAGACATTACATTAATATTTACATATGAAGGAAATTTCAGTATAATTCACTGATGGTAAAACCAATTTAAAAATTTGAAACCCCAAGTCAAATAATCTATCTAACCATATTTTCAGAAATCTATAACACATAAAGAAAATAGAACTTATTATTTGTTTTTAATTTGCAGGGGTGGATTTAGAGATATGAGAATAAATAAGACCACTCATTTTTCTGGACATAGGGAAGTAGCCACTGAATGTTGAAAGATACATGTTGGAAAATGAATATTTAAATTATATGAAATGAATTTAAATCAACTAGCTTCTGTCTATAAGTGTAAGTTTACATTATTAGTGTGAGTTCCCCAAAGCAAGTTGATAATTACCTTTAATTTTCAACCGTCCTTCTAACTTCTAGTTACTTTCATACTCTGGTTCAATCTGTGAAACAGTGATTCCAAGTATCGGAACCTTAAAAAACAAAGGCATTGCATAATCTTTCAACTTGTAATATTAAAAAAAAATGGTGTTTTCTAAATCATTATTTGAAAACTGCATTACTAGCACTATATGATTCAACTTTAAAACTTCACAGCAATTTATAATCATGTAATTAATTTTAGATGTATGCCACATGAATGATGGAGTAAGAACATTTGATTAACATTTTGGTTATAATATGATAAGGTATTTTGCTAATTCATGTACAGTTGTCCCTCAAGATTTAAATTGTGCACTATCAGTGTGATAAAATCTTGTATCATCCTACTTCATCCTACCTGGGATTTGAATCATCCCTTACATAGTAATTAAACACTGTATAAATTACCCTCCCTTTAGTCACCTAGTAGCTGTCTTGTTTTCCAGATCAACCATCACAGAATGACAATATCATGATTATGTTCAAGTAAATTTTATAGTAGCCTAAGGCTATGTCACAATGCCTACATCACTTATTTGATTTCATCTTATAAAGTAGGCATTGTATTATCTTACATCATCATAATAAGAAGAGTGAGTATAGTATAGTAAGATATTTTGAGAGACCACATTCACATAACTTTTATTAGAATACATTGTAATCATTTTTACTTTATTATTCTTTATTATTCTTAATATTTCACTGTGCATAATTTATAAAGTAAACTTTATCATAGCTATGTATATAGGGAAAACAACATAGTGTATGTGGGGTCAGTACTATCCACAGTTTTATGCAGTCACTGGGGCTCTTAGAACGTATCCTATGTATAAGAGAGGGTGATGCTGTAATCTTGAAATATTTCCTAATAAGGAAATGAGAATATCTACCTCAAAACACTACTACATGCATTGAAATTAAGAAAATATAAGTGAAAACAGAATGCAAGTTTTTTTTTTTTTAAGTAGTCAGGTTATCAAATTGGTAATGCATATATATGATTGACAGCAAGATTATCCTGCAGGTCAAATCTTACTTCAAAGTGAAAAAGGAAATAAAACAAATATATTTATTTCACTTATGTCAACATTTCAGAAGAAAAATTCCAATGTCCTGTAAAGAATATTAAACAAAATGTTTCTATCTAATTACATGGCAATTAAATTAAAAGAAGGATTTCTAGCTTCATTTAAGGTAAAAAACAAAACAAAACAAAACAAAACAAAACAAAAAAACACAAAACTTTATTCATACACATGATAAAAATTATGCCAGGTAATATAAAAGTGGACAATTTTCTTGAACTGCCCAGAAAGCTGAAGACCCGGAATTCTGATTTCATTTTATCTTATAAAAAAACTAGGATTGCTAAAGCAGTTCTGAAGAATAAAGTTGGAGACTTACACTACAAAATTTAAAGACCTACTATAAAGCTCCAATAATAATCAGTGTGGTTTTAGCAAAAGGACAGATGAATAGATCAGTGGAATTGAACAGAGAAGTCAGAAATTAACAATAAAAAAATGAGTAATCTCATTTCTAAATGGGAAAACTATCCCAATGAAATCTTCACACAAGACACTCATTGGGGAAATAAAAATAAAAACACAATGAGATACCATTTCATATAGATTAAACAGATCAAATCAAAATAAGTTAGTAATACCAAGTCTTAAGGATGTAGATCAACTAGAACTTTCATACAATTCAAACTGAAATAGACACTCAGATAACATTAAACAAGCATATCATACTAACTGGTGTCTCATTCACATAAATTTATCCAAAGAAAATGAAAGCATATATTTTTCAAATGCTCTTTGAAAATGTTTATAAAGGTTTTATTCATAAATGTCCTAAACTGGGAAAAACTCAAATGTTCCTCATTAAGGAAAGATAAAACTATGGTACATTCATATGAAGAAATATACTCAGCAATTTAAAAAATAGTAATCTATTATTTTGAACAACAACATGAATTTAATTTAATCATGCTAAGTGTAAAAGGCCAAATTTAAAAAGTTACATCCTGTTATGATTCTGCTTATATGACATTCTGTGAAGTCAAACTGATAGGTATCTGCAGTTTCTAAGCTGGGGATAGGATGAATGATTGAGGATAAGGTGGTACATAGAACTTTGAAGTTGATAGAACAGTTGTACACTTTTACTATGCTAGTAATCACAAACATTATGTTTATCAGTACTCACAGAATTATACACTAAAAATGGGTGAATTTTGCTGTATGTAAAGTATACCCTAATTTTAAAAAGAAAACATTTGAAATAAAGTATTTCTATGTAAGCAGTGGGTACACTACATGAAATATATTATTTATTTGTAAGGCAATTAAAAGTTGATCTGCCTGACCCAGTTGGTATGTTTTGGTGATCAGAACATCATCCCAGACATGAAGGGTCATGGGGTCCATTCCCAGAGCACATACCCAGATTTCAGGTTTAATACACTGGTCAGGGCAAGTTTTTTGAGGCAACCAATTGATCTATCTATCATCTATCTATTATCTATCTATCATCTATCTACCATCATCTATCTATCATCTACCTATCATCATTATCTATCGTCATTTATCCATCCATCTATCTAATCTCCCTTTCCCCTTTCCTCTAGAATCAAAGAAAAAAAAGCATAAATTTTAATGAGAATTTATACTATAAAAGGGTAATATGCTAATTAGACGGGCAGATCCTCCAGGAGATCTTCCGGACATCCTTCTGGAGAAAGTCATGGTGGTGGGGCCAAGAGAGGCAGTTAGGGGTGATCAGGCCAGGAGGAGAAGGCAGTTAGGGGTGATCAGGCCAGCAGGAAGGCAGTTAGGGGTAAGCAGGCTGGCAGAGGAGGGCTATTTGGGGTGAACAGGCTGGCACAAGGGGCCAGTTGGGGGCAATCAGGATGGCAGGCAGAGTGGTTAGGGGTTGTCAGGAAGGCAGTGCTTAGGAGCCAGTGGCCTCAGATTGCGAGAGGGATATCCTAGATTGGAGAGGATGCAGGCCAGACTAAGGGACACCCCCCTGCACTGTGCACAGATTTTGTACATCAGGCCACTAATTAAAAAATAAAAGCACACAACTAAATCTGCCTGAAAGGAATAGAAATATAAAATATGTATAATATACAATTTTATACAATAAAAACAAAAACTACAACCAAGATATAACTTTGTTTTGAAAAAAGAAAGACAATGGTATTTAGTTAGACATACAATATGAGATCACTTACCTGAAGTCTGTTTAAAAAAGTTTATTTAGCTCTACTTCTAAATATGAGTTATTCATGGATACAGAATCAGTTCTACTTGTCAAAATAAAGAAGGAGGTAGAAGCAGAAACAGGAAGAATAAGAATAAAGAGGGAAGAAATGGAATGAGCACATTTTCAGGATGTGAATAATAGAAATTGGACAAAAGATCTAGTTAAAAGAAAGCGAAGGTAAATACTGTCATATTTCCAAAAGTAGTAAACCCAAAACAATTACAAAAAAAAAGGTGGTGATCTTTTCTGTAGTGTCAATTTCTACAAGGAATTGTAGAACCTATACAAAAAGAGGCATTTGTAAGGTATTATTTGAGTCCATATGTTAGGTACAATTCTATCCATTTAAATTTTTATGCTATTCACTAATAAGCATTCCAGAATTTGTTAGGTAAAATGATAAAACTTTACTGTTCATAATGTACAGTAGTTTTATCTTTTTGATAGAAAAAGACTCCCTAAAGCTACTTATGTCTTATAAGTGGATAGATAAAGACACTATAATCTAGTTTAGAGAAGCAGCAAACACACTCTTGAATATTCTATAAAAGATTCCACCTTTTCCTCTTTTATCTTTTACGAGTCAGAAACTTATAAGAAATGAAAATCATTTTTTCTTTATTTCCCTATTTTAGAGCAATAAAACCACCCAAAATACATTTATTAACATTGTACTCTATTCCCTTGAAAATATTAAAGAGAATCTGCCTTAATTCATTTTTAGTGAATACATGGTAAGTGCTGGCTCCTTTCTGTTTACTAATGAGCTGCATGAATTCTTGTTACATTACTTCTAAAACACTTTGAGATCACCTTCTCCTATCATTTCATTTGGAGATATAGAGAAATGATATTAAGAAAATATGAAGGAGAAAGGAGACATATGTACTACTATTTGTAATATTTTAAACAATAAAAAATAAAATAATAAATAATATTTTGTCATTTTATTTGTTTTTACTTTTTAAAAATATATTTATTTTAGAGAGGTAAAGAGAGGGAGGGAGAAATAAAAACATCAATAATAAGAGAGATTCATTAATCGGCTCCCTCCTGCATGCCTCACACTGGGGATCAAACCTGCATTGGGGCATGTTCCCTGACCAGGAATTAAACCATTACCTCCTGGTTCATATAGGTCGATGCTCAACCACTAAGCCACACTGGCCAGGCTATTTTTACTTTTTTTTTTCTCTTTTTTTTTAGTTTAAAATTTGTTAGATAATTTGAGCTAATGAGTAAAAATGTTACCACCAGGCTACCATTTTAACTTAGATATCTGGAGACAATGAATGCTTTATCCTTATGCTATAAATCAAAGAAATAAATTTGTTGAAAATGTGAAGCCAGATAGAAAGAGAAGGTGGTTATAGCAAGGTGATGAAGATAGAATGTCAATAATTTATTATATTACTTCTCAAATTCCAGGATGCCTAAAAAATGAACTGGAATGGGTCAGTATAGTACTATGATATCATAGAGGCCTGGTGAACGGATTTGTGCATGGGTGAGGTCTGCCAGTCTGCCCCGATCAGAGCCAATTAGGCCAGGCTGACTGTGGAGAGGGGCCACAGGTGGTTGGCTGGCCAGCCCTGGCACTGATTAGGGTTGGGGGTGTGTGTGTAATCCAGGGCAGGGCTGGTTAAGGGAGGGTCTGAAGGCAGTTTTCCAGCCGAGATCTCCCCCACCCCCTTACCCCCACCCTGCTCTGGTCAATCTCCTGGTTGAACTCCTGGTTGAGAGGACAATTTTCATATTAGCCTTTTATTATATAGGATAAGATGAAGGTAACAGTACAGTTATTCTGTAGCAAGGTGGCTGGTGGTTTTAAGAAGGGGCAAAAAAAACCTTTTTTTATGTGACCTAAATTCAATAATCCTTTTTCCTTCCTCCTCCATATTGGAAGAAGATGGAAGGAGATGAGAACTTTCACACCAACTTTTGAGAGACTACAGAGACCTGTCTTTGATTATTTTCTAGAAACTAGCTTGAGTTTCTGTGGACCACCAAAAGATAAGCTTCCTAAGGCACTACATCATTTAAGGGTGTAGTCTCTCCAGTGAGATAAAAAAAAAAAATGCATCAAAGATTCAAGTTTATCTTTCTATATAAATGGTACTGTCTAAGGAGCCTTTCTCTGGCCCTGATTCACATCCCACTCACCAATTAGTGCTGGGGCACCTGTGTGTGCAGCTGAAGCAGTCAGCTCTGGGTTGCCATGGCAACCCATTGCTGACTGCAGGACTGACTTCTAGTTTGTCAAGCCTTGGTAGTTACTGGTCTTTATGACCCAAGGTTTTTATATATTAGGATTACTTCTAACATTAACATTTTCAACAGATTTGTTCCTTTGAAATAGAGTATAAGGATTCATTGCATCCAGATATATAAGTTAAAGTGGTAAACTATTGATAACCTTTTAGTCATTAGCCAAATTATCTAGCAAATTTTAATGTCAGCATAGTGCATAATATGCACCAGGCCCAGTTTAAATTTTTTTAAAATATATTTTATTGATTTTTCACAAAGAGGAAGGGAGAGGGATAGAAAGTTAGAAACATTGATGAGAGACATCAATCAGCCGCCTCCTGCATCCCCCTACTGGGGATGTGCCTCAAATCGAACCTGGGACCCTTCAGTCTGAAGGCTGATGCTCTATCCACTGAGCCAAACCGGTTTTGGTCATCAGGCCCTGTTTAATTTGTACTGAGTAAGTGAATAAGTTTTTAAAATATTTCTCCTAACAACTAAGTCTTATGCAATTTCTAAAAATAATTATTTTATGTGACAAACTGTTTTTGTGGTAAATCCTAAGCAAAATGACCTAATGACAGTCTTTAAGAATAAAAACATTGTTTCAAAATTATTTCCATTATAACACTATACTAGATTTTTTTTTAGACATCACATTGTATAATTGTTCATCTTGAAAATAATTCCAAAGATGTTGAATTCTTTTCCCAAAGAACAATAAGTGCTACGGGAAAATAGCAATTTGAAAATTACTAAAGATCATCTTTATCATATTATTTAAATGTTAATTTGGGGGGTTTCACATTGAATATTTGCTTCCTTTTTATTGCTTTTTAAAGCTTGTTTGGCATATATATGTCCATGCACAGTGCTTTAGTTCCATGTGCTTATTCTAATGTTATCAAAACACAGACATGCATTTTCACTTCTTTTAAATAAAGCATATTCTTAATTTCTTACAACCTATTAGGTTTTAGATACAATGGTACCTCAAGATACGAGTTTAATTCGTTCCGTAACCTTGAGGCGTGGGAAACTATGAGATGCTGGAGTCGAGGAAAACTGGTGGGTCCTGTGTAGCCAGCGGATCCGCGCGATTACTCCTATTTCAAATGTTGCTCATATTTCAAAGCAAAAATCGCTTGTTCAACGGCTCCTTTCTCAAAAATCTCCTATGTTAGGGCACTTGTATCTCAAGGTATCACTGTAATTTGTTTACAATTGCAACTCCCATCTGTTTTTTTTAAACTTACTTTATTTTTATTTTTTCCCTATTGCCCTTTCCACCCCCCAGTACATGCCCTCACCTGTATCCCCCCCCTAGAAATCCCCATTGCCCTGTATCCACTGGCTATGCCTACACACATGCATACAAGTCCTTTGGTTGATCTCCTATAGGCCCCTCCCCCCAACCTCCCCCACCTCCCCACTGTGTTATGACAGTCTGTTCATTAATTACTTCTTTGCCTCTGCATCTGCTTCCCCCCACACCCTCATATTCTTGTCTTAAAAACATCTTGCCCCTATAGGTTATTAATAAACTCACAAGAGCAAAAGAAAAATGTTTGAGTCACAATTTCAATGTCCAAT
>PVJN01016918.1:0-41166 GCA_004026805.1 Lasiurus borealis | reverse complement strand
AAGAGCTTCACAAATAAGAAAAAGCTAAAGGAGATCATCAACTCCAAACCAGTATTATATGAAATGCTGAAGGGTACTCTTTTAGAAGAGGAAGAAGAAAAAGGTAAAAGCCAAAAAATTATGAACAACAAATACATATCTATCAACAAGTGAATCTAAAAATTAAGTGAATTAAAAATTTTATCAACAGAATAAACTGGTGAATATGATAGAATCAGGAGCACAGAAAGGGAGTGGACTGATAATTCTCAGGGGGAAAGGGGTGAAGGGTGTACAGGAAGAGACTGGACCAAAATCATACACCTATGGATGAGATCAATGGGAGGGAGCTAAGGGCAGAGGGAGGGGTGGGAGCTGGGTGGAGGGGTGCTATGGAGGGGAAAAAAGAGAAACAAATGTAATAATCTGAATAATAAAGATTTAATTTAAAAAAATAAAATAAAATAAAATAAAAAGCTTGCAAATGCATCTTTTGGCAGGGACACAATTCTGTCCATCCAATTGGATTAAGCTTATTTAATCTGAGGTTGTCTCATTCCTTCCAGTAGATGGCATCTTATTACTTCACTAGAGGCCCATTGCACAAAATTCATGCATGGGGGGTTGTGTGTCCCTCAGCCCAGTCTGCACCCTCTCCAATCTGGAATCCCTCTCACAATCCAAGACTGTTGGCTGCCAACTGCTTTCCTACATGCCCGATTGCCCCTAAACGCTTCTTCCTGCCAGCCTGATCACCCCCTAACTACTCCCCTGCAAGCCTAACTGATACCCTGCCAGCCCGATTGCCCCTAACAACTCTCCTCTGCTGGCCTGGTCATCCCTAACTACCTTTCCCTGCCATTCTGATTGCCCCTAACTATCCTGCCCTACAGGCCTGGTCTTTCCCAACTGCCCTCTTCTGCTGGCCCAGAAACCCCCAACTGTCCTCTCTTGCTGGCCCAGTAACCTCCAACTGTCCTTCCTTGCAGGCCTGGTTACCTCTAACTGTCTTCTCCTGTAGGCCTGATCACCCACAACTGCCCTCCCCTGCAGGCCTGGTCATCTCTAATTGCCCTCTCCTGCTGGCCTGGTTGCCTTCAAGTGCCCTCCTTTGCAGGCGTAGTATCCCCCAACTGCCCTACCCTGAAGGCCTGATCCCCCCAAATTGCCATCCCTGCAGGCCTGGTCCTCTCCCAACTGCCTTCTGCTATCGGCCCAGTCACCCCTAATTTCCCTCCCCTGGTGGCCATCTTGTGGCAGCCATCTTGTGTCCACCTGGGTGCAGCCATCTTTGACCACATGGAGGGGCTGTTGGAGTGATGGTCAATTTGCATTTTTTATTAGATAGGATACTATTTTGCTTTGCACTTTTGCAATCAAACCATTATGCTTTTGAATGAAAGCATAGTCCTGCTAGACTGCATTTCTCTCCACCCCCCTGAAACCCTCTATTTCTCTGTTGCTGTTTGACTCTCTAGAAAATAAAAAAAAATATATTTCAAAAGGTTTATTATTTTTTTCTGAATTGAAAGTCATATTTCAAAAGGTTTATTATTTTTTTCTGAATTGAAAGTCATAGTGGAAGATGCCAACACAGAAGGGTATGAATAGAAGCAAGATTCAGAAATCATTACTGATGCATTAATATATTAAAAACATTGCCAGTTAAACCTGCAGTGTTTGCCACTGAGCATCGCTGGGCTTTGATGCTCTTTATTCCTTTGTGGCTTTTCTTTTCCTCCAGCCCATGTCCTTGGCCGAAGGTAAGCCTTGTCTTCACAGAAAAGCCCCCTGTTTGCAAGGGCTAGATTTAATTTTTAAAATAATTTTTACTACTCTGTACAATGGTGTAGTCTAGATGTGACTTTTTAAAAAATATATTTTATTGATTTTTCACAGAGAGGAAGAGAGAGGGATAAAAAGTCAGAAACATTGATGAGAGAGAGACATCGGTCAGCCACCTTCTGCACACCCCCCACTGGGGATGTGCCCGCAACCAATGTACATGCCCTTGACTGGAATCGAACCCGGGAGCAGTCCACAGGCCGACGCTCTATCCACTGAGCCAAACTGGATTTGGCTGGATGTGATATTTTTTAAAATAAACTTCCCTTAATAAATATTACGTTTCTCTTGTTAAATAAAGCTCCTTTTTCCTGTTTTTTTTCTTCAAGTGGCCATTGGCGATTTTCTGATTGATAATGCAGGGCGACCATTGGGGAAGCTCTTGCTAAGTGAGAAGAGTTTATTTTTTAAGTCCTCCTGCTGTTATGTAATATGTAATCAAAAGTGCACTACTGTATATTCTTCCCTTTCTCCTAATTTTGGTTTAAATTACTTTTCTCTAACTTATTTTTCAGTTTTCATTGAATTTGCAAGTAAATGCAAAAACCTGTTAAAAGAAACTTTATGAGTTATTAATTCACTGCTGGGTTGGCCAGTCGTTTCTGAAGGACTATGGATGTTGCATCAGGTGTGAACCAGGTGTGTGAAAAGGCTACTTGAATACTGATTTTGAAGGTCTATAATGAATACCATTCCACTTGAGCAAGCAGTTCCAGGCTAATTTAATGCATTTCGGCTGTCATATTTGACTGGATCTGTGAAACCAAAAATACACCTCCTTTCCTGCCACTTTACCCTATTTGAATTTCATGCCCGTCCAGACCCTTTTAAATGTTCCTCTTCAATGGAGGGATTTTACCTCATTCTGATTCATTCAGAGTGGAGCCAGCGGCATTTATGACAAAGGTGACCAGGTAAATGGCAATAACATAAAATTGTGTAAAATCACATCACCTGGCTGTGCTGATTTATTCTCTGTCAATGTGGATTCATTTATTATTTAGACAGCATAAAAGACTAATTTATCTATCGAAGTGCTAGCACTAAAATGTTATGTTGTTGGGTTTCACCTAAATATATTGAATATCCATTTGCATTTTAGAAGATGATGAAAAAATGAAGTTGAATTAATGTTTTGCTACCTTCAAAGATGTTACAGTCTACACAAATAGATATAGATGAGAGAGAAAGAGAGAGAGAGAGAGAGAGAGAGAGAGAGAGAGAGAGAGAGAGAGAATGACTAAGTGCATAGGAGCTGAGAGGAGAGAGTGATGACTGCCATTCCATTGGTGGAAATGAAATCAGCTTTCTAGCATACAACATTTCTACTGCCATCTGGGGGAGAGAGGAAAGTTGGGCATATGGCAAAAATAGAGGTGGGTATTCTGGGCAGAAGGAAGAGCAAAATCGCAGATAAATGAAATAACACAGTCATTTGCTTCCAAAATAAGTTAGAAAGACAGGACTGGAAGAGATCAGAAAGCATTCTATACAGTTAGATTTTAACATTATTCTGAAGACCTTGTATCTAAAACAGGGTAGAGGTAGAGAAGCAGAGACAGCAGAAAGTTATATTGTATAGATGAAATTGATTATACTTGAAAACTTACTAAGGGGCAAGAAAATGGCAGTCAACTCTGAGTCTGTAGCTTTGATCCTGGATGACTTAGAAGATGATCTTCTCTTTAGAGAGAAAATCTACAAGCTTAGGAACAAGGTGTTTTGAGAAGAAAATTTGATTTCCAAAGTGAAATGATATTCCCATAGAATCTTCCCAATCCCCAGGGGTTTAAAGGAATGTCTATGCTTCATCCAGGTTATAGACTTAATATTTCTGGATTTTAATATAATTCCCAGAATTTTCATCTTTGAGAGAAATTTACAAAATCATCTCTGTGTCTGTTGACATCTTTTGTTGCATTTTACTATGTTATTAAATGGGGTTACATGATAGCTTACTATTTGTATTTATTCTGTTTTCACCTAATGTGCAATCAAGAAAAAAAGAGTTGTGTATAGAAACCCCCAAATATGCCATATGCAAGCAAGCAGAAACTTAATTAAAAAACAAACAAGCCAAAAACCATATTGAGGGAGCAAATTGGAACCTGGATGAAGATTGCAAGTGATGATAACAGAAATCATTGACAGTCAAACTTGATCCAGCTGATGGTTCTGGGCTGTGAGGATATGATATACAGATACAATTTCAATGCGGTCTCCATGTTAACAAGCCTAGAGAGTTATTCTAACTGGTATTAGAGCTCTTAGTTTTCTGAGAATTTGCAATCCAGGGCCCCTCGCGAGATGTCAGAGGCCTGGTGCATGGTTAGCCCAAACCCCACAGGCTATGTTGAGGGACCCCACTGATGCAAGAATCCATACACCAGGCCTCTAGTATGCATATAAGATAGTTGGTTAATCTCTTCCCCTCTCTCTCATCCCCTTTGATATTCATCAATCTGTTCCATGTTTTCATGCCTGTGTCTTGAGCATCTGCTTCCTGGTGGTCAGTGCACATAATAGCTACAGGTTAAATGATTGAATGGTCAAACAGTCATTTGGTCACATAGGCTTATATATATATATATATATATATATATATATATATATATATATATACACACATATACATAGACTAGAGGCCCAGTGCACAAAATTCATGCTTTAGTGGGGGGCGTTGTCCCTCAGCCCAGCCTGCACCATCTTCAATCTGGAATCCCTTGAGGGATGTTTGACTGACCATTTAGGCCCAATCCCACTAGGACTGCTAATAATCCAGGACTGCTGGCTTTCAACTGCTCGCCTGCCTGCCATCCTGATCACCCCCTAGCCATTCCCCTACCAGCCTGATTAATGCCTAACTGTCCTCCTCTTCAGACCTGATTGGCCCCAACTACCCTCCCATGCTGGCCTGGTCTCCTCCAACTGCCCTCCTTTGCTGGTCTGATCACCCTCAATTGCCCTCCCCCTGGAGACCTAGTTCCCCTCAACTGACCTCCTCTGCTGGCCATCTTGTGATGGCCATATTGTGTCAACATGGGGGTGGCCATCTTTGACCACATGGGAGTGGCCATCTTGTGTGTTGGAGTAATAGTCAATTTGCATATTACTCTTTTATTAAATAGGATAGTCATCATGCTAAACATTATGTGTTTAGACTTGTTCATCCTACATAACTCCAAATTTGAATCCTTTGACCAACATCTCCTCATCTCTTACCTTCTCACACTTTCTATTTTCTGCTTCTAATTTTTTTATTTTCTTTCCCATTTAAGTGAGATCATGGAGGTTTTTCCCTATGCCTGCCTTATTTCACTATGAATGTCTTTCAGGTTCATTCATATTGTTGAAATGGCAAGATCTCCTTTTTTTAAGACTGAAGCAAAAGCTAGGTTTATAGTTGTGATGATCAGAAACATAGTTTATTCTTGTACTATTATTTTTTTATATTTTTCATATGAACATATATAAGTCACAAGTTCTTTTTTTCCCCTTCATCTGTCAATGGATACTTTGGTTGTTTTCATATCCTGGCTATTGTGAATATCACTTCAATGATCATGGGAGCACAGATATTTCTTTAAGGTTACTAACTTCATTTCCTTTGAGTTACCCAGAATGAGGATTGCTGGAGAAACTCTAGCTTCAGTTTTCTTACATTCTCACCATCAGTGCATAAGAATTCTTTTTTCCACATCATTGGAAATGTTTATCTTTTAGTTTGTCTTTATAATAGCCATTCTAACAGGTGTGAGGTGATAGCTCATTGTGATTTTGATTTACATTTCCTTATATTTAATAACACTGAGCACCTTTTCATATAACTATTGGCCATTTGCATGTCTTCTTTGGGAAAATGCTTATTTATGTAATTTGCCCATTTTTAAATCAGGTTATTTGATGCAACACTTTCTATGCACCGTTATATCCATTCAGGTACATTGTTATCTATGATAAAGTTATCAAGGGGTCATATCATGTAAAATATTGGTTACTCACACTGCAGCTGATTGAGCAATTTGAATTCTAAGAATTATTCACATTTGGCAATCACTGATTTAGCATGATCTCTTTCAAAGAATTTGCTCACACATAAAACCACAGAAACAGAGCTTTTCCTCTGCTCATTCTAAGTGACTAGAGAGACATACCCATAGGAAGATAAATGAGTCTGCTTCTCAGCAAATGTTTCAGAAAAGGGGATTCTTTGCTCATCCTAGATCATTCAGTTTTCAATTACTCAAACTGCCTGCTCATACTCGTGGATTGCTGAGCTTAGCTGATGTTGCAAATAATGATAACAGCCAATCCCAGACTTTTCCTACTGCCTGTGGTACAACTAGTAGCTGACGTCACAACTCCATTACTTCATAACAGTAATCATGCTTGAACACTAAACATTTTGCCCAGGGAGGTGAAGGTAGGAGCATCTTTCTATTCTATAAAAGTTAAAACACTGACCTAAACAAATAAATTATGCAAATTACCAGATGTGTACATTACTTCTTAGAAGTAAAACTTTTTCTGACCCTATCTCATGTTCAGGAGCCAGATCTTTGATCACTGGCTGAAATGGTAGGGTGAGAATGCCAGTTTTCTCCTTTATATTATCAGGACATCACTATAAATTGCTATGTACTTCTACTGTTTAATATAGTATTTACTTTGTTATAGTACCACTTGAACAAAAAGTAATGAAGTTTTCTCTTATTTCAGGGGGAGTCTGAGATAATTATATTTGATTTTGGTAGCTCAAAAGAGGTGGTATCTTGAGGAAAGGGAATTGGTTAATTACTATTATGGGAATAAAATTTCTTAACAATTGGCTCATGATATTTAGCCTCTTATATCACAGAAAAGTCTGCTATGTTGTGGTGTACTGTAAAGCCTGCTTAGGTAGAATAATTAGTGTTATAATTAGGAAGTAAACCTCTATCTATGGAGGTTATATCAACAATATGACGATTGAAATTTCTTTTGAGAGCCATTTTTTTTAACTTAAACTTCTTATAATTCCACTTCTTTAAAATAGACTCACACAGGCTGTGGTATTTTCTGGAAGAGCCACACTCAAGGGGCCAAAGAGCCGCATGTGGCTCGCGAGCCACGGTTTGCCCACCACTGTCTTAGAACATCAACCTTAGGGTGAAGAGGAAGGTGAATCTTTTCCCCAAATTGTATGATGGCAAACCTAAGAATGAAAATAAGTCACAAAGCTCCAAGAGACAAGAAATGTAAACTTTAGGTTTGTTCAGAAAATTCTAGGGTAAAGTATATATTTTTCTATTTCACACACACCTAAACACATACACGCACATGCGCGCACATACACACACACACACACACACACACACACACACACACACACACACACACACTAGGAGATTTTTTCCACTAAACAGAAGTGGTTTTGCCTTTGAGGATAGCATTTTTATCTTCTCTTGGTGCTATTCAGAGTACTGGACTATTCCCACTAACTCAGTGGTATAAAGGTCTTTGACTCCATTTTTGACCTCTGCTTGCCTTTAGCTTGATCCTGTTATGAGCCTTTATCCTATAGAAATTACCAGCCCTCCACTACACTGATGCTGCTTGCACAAACGCTAGCTTTATTTATAACCAGATCTTTCAGCTGCTTTCATTGTTCTGCTTTCCATCTTTAGTTAGTATAGATGAGACATTATTAGAAGTGCAGGACAGTATTAGAAATGAAGTTCTTAAACTTCATCTGACTTCCTAATAATTTATATGCTATGAATAAGTCTAACGATCTCAGGTGAAAGAAGTTTGGGCTGAATATACTACATTCAAATTAGGAAAACTTATGATTATATTTTGACTTTGGTTATTAAACTTCTTTATGTCTAAACTCCCCCTTCATCTAAGAAATATTAAGAATCACTGGAATTCTTGCTGAATCATTCGCTTTACAAGAGGCTTCAACATTTTTTTCTGCAACCCTAGGGAACAAGTTTCAATATAGAAGTCAAATTCTGAAAAGAAAAATATTAGTTAGCCACTATCCATTTTATCAAAGATGACAGCCACATGGTAGCATCTTGTGTATTGATCTCTTAGGTGAAAGAATTGGGTGCTTCTACCTTAACAGTCTTAAAATGCTGAAGCTGTTTTTCACACCCAGCAATTATTCAGAATGCATTTTTCACACAACGGCAATCATAACCTTGCTGCATGAGCAAATCCATATGCCTAAATGTCCAGAGAGCCAGTGAAACCACCTATACCCAGGCAAGCCTGAAAGTTTATTTTCTAAGAAATGCATTTCATTCTCTTGGAAGAACAATTCTTGCAACTAGGAGACAATCCACAAAGGAGTTTTTGGATCGGTGAATGCTCATAGTGCCACTAAGGCCACTGAGTCATCTGCCTCTCCTCTTCTATTAAAGCTGTAGATACAGTCCTCGTTAGTGCTTTTTTGTTTTATGAACCTATCCCATTGTGGTTCAGACCAGCAATGCAAAAGCGTGAAAGCAATTTATTGAACTAGGTGAGCAAGTGATTCCTCAGGGATTGACCTCTGATCTTTTGAGGGACAACATTTTCATAACTAAACCAGGACTTTGTGTGTGTGGGTTGTTGTTGTTGTTGTTGTTTTTTAAATAAAGACAGGCAATCCAAATGTTAAAGACATTTGAATACTCTAATCACTTTACTGTCCTTATGCTTAAAAAAGCATTTGAATATCATCACTTTATTGTTCTTCTGCTTTAATGACTTAGATTGAATGTCACTGTGCACTCAAGCTTACTAGGTAATTGAGCAAATAATGTGCTTTGTATGATGATATGGTCATAGCTTTTTAAATGCCAATGACTGGCTTTGGAGTATAAAATAATAGTTGGCAAATATGTAATCATTAGGAATAAGAGACACAACACTAGAGGAATACATTATTTTGAAATTTATGGGTTTGAACATTATAAACTTAGAATAAATTGTCTTTAAGAATTATAATTATATAATTATGAATCTTAGCTTTCCCTAAGAAAGCGAAGTACTTTATTAGAAGTATAGGCTTTTAAAATTTCTTTTTCTTTCTTCTACATCCTCTCTCTTCCCTCCCCACCCCCCCTCACCCCCTGCCCCTATGGTGAGGAGAGTAGCTATTTTTTTTAATTGCTTTATTTCTTCAGTGAGGTTTTTCTGGTAGTCATGGCACATTATTTCATGTCTCTTTATATTTCATTATTTTTCATATGTTCATTATTTGCATTATTAAGGAATGGATTGTCCTCAGAAAGATATACATATTTTTAGGTTTTTGTTTGTTTGTGGGTGGGAATTAGTCAATTAATTCTCAACCTGTCTTTCAGACTTCCCAGTGGATCCTCCTTTTGTGCAAGGACTGCCCAGGTAAGCAGTATACCTTTGATCATGAACCAACATGGAGAAGCAAAGGGGAAGTAAAGTTTTAACTGATTAGGGTTACTGCCTGGGAACTTGGTTCTTCTTGTTGACGCGGAAAAGATGTTAAGGTCAACAAAAAAGAAAGTAAAGCAAAGTGGAATTTATAAAGATACCTTCTTCCAGGAGCGGGCCAGTTGAGAGAGACCATGGCCCTGAATGAACACCAGGGTTATATGGTTTAAATGAAGGATTTTCTGGATAGAGACTTTCATTTGCATTCAAGGATGATTGACAGAAAAGGGTGATATAATGACACTCCTTCTGCACATGCCCTTTCCCATGCCCAGAAAAACCCAGGAGGGAGAGGATCAAAACCAAATTTTATTATAATTATCCAGGCACCTAGCAAGGTCCCATTGAGGTAATGTCATTCTCCTCTGAGCTTGTGCCAAGAACCAACTGATTCCGAACTTGCCCACTAGTGGTCTGTACTGACTGTTTTGGACTGTACTGATTGTTTTCACATGTGATGATTCGTGTAATCCGCATAATTCCTTATGATATTGGTTAAATTGTTGTTTATTTTACATATAAAAATATCTGAGCTACAGAAAAAGTCAAACAAATTTACCAAGGTGAAATAGTAAATTTCACACTATGGCTGAAGATGTAAATTGGTACTGTGTTTTTGCAAGGCAGTTTGGAAAAGCTGTCAAAATTTAATGTAGTCATGTTCTCTCACCTAGCAGCCCAACTTGAAATCTATCCTGTTGAAATAATGATATATATGTATAAAGATATTTAACGGTGTTATTTATAGTTGTAACTACTTAGAAACAATACAAATACCCCAAAAATAGAGGTTTGATTAAATATATTATAATACCTGCATATAATATTTCAGTATGATGATTTTGTCAATCTATATTTATGGGGAAAGTGGTTTATGATATAGTCTTAAGTAGAGGAAGAAGTCACAAAATAGTGTATATTTATTCATCATTTGGGAAAATACATAAGTATTAAAAATAGTAAAAACATTCATGAAAATGTTTAAACTTGTTAGTTCTTGTAGTGGTATAACATTTTAACTTAATTTTATTTTCTGTACTTCTCTTATTCAGATGATATTATACTGTATACAGAGAACTCCAAAGTTTTCACACAGAAAAAACAATGATCAGACATTAGCTAAGCTAGCCAGATGCTGGACTAGACTGTGCTTTCATATGGAGAGAAGACTCTGAGCAATGGCTTTCATTCTAGCTGAAAACAAGATGGGACTGTTTCCATGGTGGAACAGAGGGAGAGGGGGCCTCCCCTTCATGTTACATCATCAATAAAGCTTTCCAGGATACCTCATCCTTCCATGAGGACCCCAGAAAATTCTTCTTTTCATGGCACCCCCAAAACTCCACTTCTACCCATAACAATTAGGGATGCAGAGGGCACCCCACCAATAACAATATGCCTTTATATCATTTCAGATCAGGTCAACTTTTGTCACAAACTGTGTTGTGAAATGCATTTTCATTTTTAGAGCTTAATTTACTTATTCTTTTTTGGAATTTCAGATAAGGAATTAGTTTTCTGTATTAATTTTATAATCATAAACTGCATTGTGAAATATATTTAGATAAATAAGTGGCATCTGTCAACCTAAGTCAGAACCATTAAAGTGCCTCCTTAGCTAGTGTTGGCACATCAGTTGATAAGCAAGTAGATACACAAAGCGATTTTTTCCCCCTGTATCTTCAGGATTCAACGAACACCCTTTAGTTTCTAATGAAATATTACATAGGGCCAGTTAAATCAGCTCTTCATGGCTGTCTTATATTGGTTTAACATGGAGGGAGAGAGGGTGTGTTAATTAAGTATGAGCTATTAAAAAAAAAGACAGTATCAGTGATTTTGGGAAACTGTCTTGTGTAACTGACATGTCAACAAATTGTCTCCTGGGAAGAAAGGAGTTCTGGAGGCTCTTCCCCAGTTTAACTGCATGCTTAGCTAGGTGGGGGGTTAATAACCAACATCTGACAGTGGCAGCTATTCCGCCACATATCCTACCATTCATTTCAAGATTGCGAAGCATCTGTTTTCTACTGGAATCATTTTGGGTCTCTACAACAGAAACCTCTTTTTCACATTTCAGGATGAGATTTGATAAGAGTTTTGGCACAATTTTTATGTTGCCAGCTTCATGTTCCAGGATAAACCTGAAGTGGTAACTGGACTGCGACTGCCCCTTACTCTTAGGAAAACTAAGAGTGAGCACAATGTTTCTCTTTGTTTTGTTGCTACACCAGTTTTAAGATATTTCTTAGTACACATTTAAACCTTGGGTTTCTTGTGAACAGTTGGACAATACAAAGAAAAATAGAATATCAAGATGATCCATAATCTTTCCACTGGGGATTTTCATATGTATCCATTTATCTTTTATTGTTGTTATTATTATTATTATTGTTATCATTTTGGTGAGTTTGTCTAACAGATAAATGTGATAATGAAGCATCCATATTATATAAAAACTGCTGTTTGAAATTTTAACTCTGCTACTTTGGCTTCTGTAAATGCTTGCTTGCTTAAAGAATAAGAAAAATAAGACTACCATTCCAGAGAGGCCTTAAACCTTCCACAGATGAAGTTATCAATGCTGGAACCAGACCAAAGCTTTTGGTTGAGGTCTCAAAGCCCCAGAACATAGGGCTCTTTAAGAACTTGCAAAGGGGACCATATTTGGGAGACAAAGAAGGAAAAAAGATATAAATAAGGAAACTTCCTCAATGTTGGGGCCCAGAATTTGAAATCCAGTTTTCTGTTAGCCAGTGCATAATAATAATAATAATAATAATAATAATAATAATAATAAAGTTTAACTCCATCTCTCTAAGCATTCTTGGTTCTTCTCGTCTTCTGTAACAATAATCTATACTGGACTAAACACATTTCATATATTAAATGTATGTAATGTATTTAGAGTTGGTATTGTGACTGCATAATACTCCATACTATTGCTATACCATAATTTAATGATTCCACAATTATCCTACAGAACAGTTAGGTTCAAATTTTTACTTCTAGAAATGATGCAATTAATAACAAGTACATGTTAATATGTCTGTAAGTGTCTGATTATTCCCTTCCAAAACATAGGCTAAAGATAAAATACTTTGTTCAAGGTCATATAAGTAAAATTGGTATTCAAATATTGTGGTTTTAGTTTTGCATTTGTCAGTCTTTTTTTTTTAACATAAAATTTACCACCTCTCAATAATTAAATCTATTTATTTTTTTCAATCAGTAGAAAACATATTTTTATTTGTTACTAATTTTCAATGCAGGCTGAACAAAGGTACTTATAATTTTAAATTATTCAGAAAACAAGCTACAATATAATTGTTATTTCAACCTGTAACCATATAACATATATTTTCTGAAAGGATTTTGATAGCCATTCTTCCTAGAGATATCCTAATGAATTCTAATATTCCAGTTATTTAAGTAAATTGGCAATAATTTCTACATATGTCAATCACTTTTATGCTTGGATAGAAACTTAGCTTTTGCTTAAAGACAACACATATACTTTATTTTTTAAGTTTGTAGCCTTGGAGATGGTTTACAGGTTCTCAATAAACAAATCAACCAGGCATGTACAAAAATAATTATTATCATTCTTATTGCTTTTTTTAAAAAAAAGAACTTTAGGAGAAAAAATATCCAAATCATTATCTGAGATATAAAGAATTTCAGATTCTGATGTTAGGCTGGAACCAAAATCCAATTAAAATCACCCTTCTCCCCCAAAGTTATGCCCCTAGGGTAGTGGTTGGCAAACTCATTAGTCAACAGAGCCAAATATCAATAGTACAATGATTGAAATTTCTTTTGAGAGCCCAATTTTTTAAACTTAAACTTCTTCTAATGCCACTTCTTCAAAATAGACTCGCTCAGCCTGTGGTATTTTGTGGAAGAGCCACACTCACAGGGCCAAAGAGCTGCATGTGGCTCGCAAGCCACAGTTTGCCGACCATTGTCCTAGGATAACATAAATCCAGTCAGTGGAATATACCAAACTATCGTCCAATCTTTCCGTTTTCTTCTCCATCCTGATTTCATGATGCTAAATATATTAATTTACAGAACAATCTTGGTGGTTGATAAAATTATTTTGATTTTTAATCTCAGGTGTTTTGTTCTTAACTAGAGAAAATTTAAGATTCCAGTAGAGTATTTAAATACTTCTGAGTTTGTTACTTTCCCAATAAGTTAAAACATGAAGAAGAAATGGGCATTTACTTTGGTAACATCATAACCATTTACAATGTGCAATTCATATGTAGAATCTAATGAACAAAATGATATACCAAGAAAATGAAACAGTCTTATAGATATAGGATGAGAGCTGTTTATGAGATGGGGGTGGGTGGAAAGAAAGAACAAAAAAAAAGAGAAGAAAGAGAGAAAAAAATCATGCACATGGACAAGTGTGGTAATCACTGGGGGGTGTGGTAGAAGGAGGGAGTATGGGGGGATGAATGGTGTTAGAAACTTGACTTGGAATGATCACACTATTTACTATACAGATGATGTGCTATAGAATTGTGCATCTGAAGCATCTATAATTTTATTAACCAGCGTCAACCCAATAAAGTCAATAAAAAGGAAAATAAAATAAAATGTGCAATTCAATAGTTTTTCAGAGTCATGCAATTGTAGAATCATCAGTATAATCAATTTTAGGACAGTTTTATCACCTTTAAATGACATCCCCTCCACCTATTAGCAGTCACATACCATTTTCTCTTAAGTTCCCCAGGCCTAGGAAACCAATAATCTACTTTTTGTCACTATAGAATTGCTTATTCTGGATATTTCATACAAATGGAATTGTCTATAATATAAAAGTATAATATGCTAATTAGACCAGATGTCCTTCTGGACAAAGCTGGGGCTGTGAAGAAAGCCCCTGGTGCTTGCTGGTGGCCAGAGGGAAGCCTGGATCCTGGGTGCGAGTGCCAGAGGGAAGCTGGTAGCAGGAGGAAGGAAGACCTACTCTTGCACGAATTTTGTGCATCGAGCCTCTCATGTAATATGACTGGCTTTTTTCACTTAGCATAGTGTGTCAAAGTCCATCCATGTTGTAGCATATATCCGATTTTTATTCCTTTTATGGCTGAATAAATAGTCCATTGTGTGGATGTACTGCATTAATTGGATTGTTCTCACTTTTTTTTACCATTATGAATATTGCTTCTATGAACAGTATATATAAGATTTTGTGTATATATGTTTTTATTTATCTTGAATATATGTCTAGAAATTGAATTTTCAGACTTCTGATAACTCAGTTTTACATTTAGAGAAACTACCAAACTATTTTCCAAAGAAGTTGCACTGTTTTATGTTCCCAACAGCAGCATACGAAAGTTCAATTTTTTCACACTTTTGCCAACATTTGTTATTATCTGTTGTTTTGATCATAGTCATTCTATTGAGCATGTTTACTAGTAATATTTTTAAAACATTCTTTTAAATTTCCAAATTTATAAAAATAATAAAAAATTTTAATATGAAAGAAATGTTATTAAAGAGAGAAGTGTGTTGTGGTTTTTTTCCATTTTGAGCCAGCAGTTTTTTTAATAGATTATTTTCCTTATGAATTCAAAATGTTTAGGTGGTTTTGGTGATGTAAAGAAATATGGGTAATTTATTGGGATTCAAAATCTATAATTTATATTCTCAACACTAGTTTTTCTCGGAAACTGGTTTCTTCACCTCAAAGAATTTTGTCTCTCTGGGCTGGTGGTGAATTTGAGATAAAGTTAGCAAAGTATTTATTTCCCCAGGAAAAAGTCATACTACAGTACATAGAATAAGTCAGCCACAGAACTTTTACAGAACATACTTTTGTTTTCTTTATTTCCTAATCTAAACACTTTAGAGAAATATATGCCTTGATCCTGAGATACGGGTTCTCTTCGAATGACCTAAACCAGTAGTCGGCAAACTGCGGCTCGAGAATCATATGAGGCTCTTTGGCCTCTTGAGTGTGGCTCTTCCACGTTTGGTTGCGCACATACAGTGTGACTGAAACTTCGTGGCCCATGCTCAGAAGTCGGTTTTCAGCTCTCAAAAGAAATTTCAGTCATTGTACTGTTGATATTTGGCTCTGTTGAGTAATGAGTTTGCTGACCACTGACGTAAACTGATTGATTCCTTGGTTGCATATTTCTTTCTCTTCTCAAATCAACAGAATGCTTATCCTTAATAGAGTTGTGAAATGACTTTAATTTTTACATGTATTATAAATGTCATTAGTTTTAAACTAATCAGTGTTCATAAACATGCAGGAATTTCATGGCCTGTACTTGTAATATTATTGCCTTTGTAATTACATGTGGATTTAACAATGGCAGGCATTGGTAGTTTATAAGATGTTAAACAATTAGATGTGGAAGCAACAAAGCAAGCTTTAATCATTAGTTTTTTATTAGTTTCTGAAAACATTTTAAATACTCTAATGAAGGCAGACCTCACCTTGAAAGGCAAATATTTTCAGATATAATGAACCAATGTTATAATTTTAAAGTTTGTTAGCTGTTTTGTTTTAAGGTCATACCTTTCTTTTCAAGGTCAGGTAGAAGTGGCTGTGAAATGTATCATTTTGTGTTATTAGTCTTATTGGTAATATTTCAGATAAAATTATGAAATTGGCCAGCTCTGATATGAGAAGAATTTGTTTCTATTGAATCTTTAGAATCTTATTTTTTTTTTGACATGTAAATGCCATAAACCCTGCAGAGGCATCTGCTTCAGTGTCCTTGGCTAGGAAAAGCTGACTGGGCCTACAAGCCACGCTCTGTTTTAGAATCACTTTTCCATGCAAGGTGAATGTAATGAAAGAGCAAAGCTTTTTGGAAAGGGTCAGATTAGGGACTGAAAGCATCATGTGGAGAATCCCTGTAGTAATGCCTTGTAAACCAAATTTCCACAGCCTTAGAGTCACGCTAAGTCTTAGGTGAGTCTTAGAGTCTAAGATGTTCCCACAGACTTAGAATCACTCAAATTCTTCTGAAGCCCAGTATGACAAAGGACAATTGTGAAGGTCATGGCTTCCCATCCCTATTCAAATTAGTATCATTTTTGAATTTGTGGGATATGTTTGGCTTCTACATAAGTAAATACAGCAGTTCCTAGAGATACGAGTTTAATTCGTTCCATAACCTTGAGGCATGGGAAACTATGAGACACTCGAGTCGCCGTAAACTGGTGGGTCATGTGCAGCCGGCTGATCCACGCCATTGATTACTCCTATCTCAAATGTTGCTCATATTTCAAAGCAAAAATCGCTCGCTGGATGGCTCATATCTCAAAAATCTCATATGTTAGGGCACTCGTATCTCGAGGTACCACTGTATTACATAGATTAATATTATTGGAATAGTATTATGTAATATTTCCATTAAAAATAACTTTAGGTCAGCAAGATAAACTAGTCTTTTTCCAACATTCATTTTTGTCAAAATCAAGATAATTCCATGCAATCAAGAAGAATTACAAAATACTGACATCTAGTATTTATATGAGGAAAATACTAGAGCAATGTATACTAAAAAATGTTGTTTATACCTGATAGGTGTGATCATCACCAACTGATGTTTTATTTATTTATTTAAATATTTTAAAAATCTCTAAATTTAAAAGAAACATAACTTTTATAATATGAAATAAGTATTATTAGAATAAGAAGCCTTCTAGACTAGCCACAAAGATTAAGAAGGCCAAGTTATTAATGCTGGATCTTTGACTAACAATCTGCAATCTTGACCAAGTCACTAAATATTTATGATTTTACATAAAAAATAGAAGAGCCCCAGCTGGTTTGGCTCAGTGGATAGAGTGTTGGCCTGTGGATCAAAGGATCCTGGGGTTGAATCCAGCCAAGGGCACCTACCGTGGTTGCAGGCTTCTCCCAGGCTAGGACCCTAGTCAGGGCCTGAGAGAAACCAATCAATGTGTTTCTCTCACAGCTATATTTCTCTGTCTTTCCCTCACTCTCCCTGAAAATCAATGAAAAAATATCCTCTGGTGAGGATTAATAAAAGAGAAGATTGAGCTAATTAGGCTAAGCAATTTGTAACATACCGACTAGGTCTAAAATTCTGAAAACTACCATATTAGGAAAAGCATCTGGATATATGTAGATTCATTTGCATCGAATATTGTGTTCTTCACATCAGCAGCACTTCAAATAAGGGAAACATCAACCCTCTGTAAAGCAGGCAAGCTGTGATTACTTAGCTCTAGATTGTGAAACACGCATCACATAATAGACTTTTTATGGACTTAGCATAGCCCCATATATTTGGTGGTACAAATGAAATGTAAAATGAATTTCTCCACAAGGAATTAATAATAAATTTGGATAGAAATCAGATTGCCATATCAGTGAAGAACCATTCGTGAACTAATGAAGTTTAAAATGCATTCTGTGTTGTGATATAGAGGACAGAATGGGATAATTTATGAAGTTATTGCAATCAATAAGTAAAAAGGAGATAAACATATATGGGTATATCCAAGGGCAGATGCCTACTGAGCTTTAGAAGTAAATTGTGAAGAGAGAAAACAATATGTTTTATGTTGTTTATCCTTATTACAAGTCTTAGAGATCTGAGGGTGATAAAACAGGGCGAGGAAGGACCTACCAGAAATAACCTGCCTCTATTAAGAAGGCTGAGAGAAGAGAATTCTGTTAGAAAAAATAAAGCCTTATAGAACAGTAGGGAGGGAACTCTCAATGTTAACCTTTTCTTTAAATATTTCTCCTTTTCCAGTAGCTTCTTTTTTAATATTAGTTTTTTCCTTATATGCTTTCCATAAACATGGTACAGTCTTTCATAACTTTACAGAATGACTTGGCTTGCCAGCTGCATTTCCTTAAGTAAGAATAGTAATACTTTTAGAAGCAGAAGTGCCAGCTTCTTGTTATTTATTGATTTTTTCCATGTTACCTATCTAGATAGATATATAGATGATATAGTGTGTATATATATACATATACATATATGTATATGTATATATATACACACACTTTATTAAAAGAATGTACAGGGTAAAATTAAGAATGTGTCAAGGAAATTTCATGTAAGGTACATCTATCGATGTTTCACTTGTTTATAATGGTGATGGGTAAAATTCAGAAAATGTCTGTTGTGACAATTTAAAAGTTTGTATTTTGGTAGAATAAAAACTTGGCTTATGCTTCATTACATGGCTGACTTCATTATAGCAAAACCAAGCACACTGTGTCTGTCAGTTAGATCCTCATTTCCTTTCCCAGGCACTAATTAAGAAGTCCTTATCATTCAGGGAAGGATAAATAATAGAGGCAATTACTGTCAGATATAGACATATTTAATAAACTTGGACAACCTACCTGTCTAGTTCTGATGACACAACATATTACTTTCAGCTTCAGAGTCAGAGGCTCAAGTTTTCATGTGAGTGAAGGCTGACATCAAGAGTTAGGAGAGCTGCTGCTTTTTGTCAAACTCTTCCTTAGCTAAGCAACTTTCTTGGCCTTATTCCTTTGTGTATGGAGAAAAGACTACATAGAAACTATTGAAAATGTCATAGGAGAAATGAAGTTCCTTACCTGCAGTGATATAGAGTGCAAAAACCACATCGGATTTAGAGTAAATCATGTACAATTTATCAAGGTTTTCTTAGAAATGTGTCAAGCAACTATCGGGGACAGCTGGGTTGATAGTGAGTAGCTCTACTTTTTGAATTGCTTTGACCATATTATCCACACATGGCCTCCTCCTGTGCAATAGGATCTTCTGCAGGTTCAAGGTGACTTGTGTTTTCTTTCAAGGTAGTCTAAACTTTTTTCCTCTGGCTGTTGGATGACAAAATTGCTGATTTCATCTTTCAGCTTCCCAGAATTTTTCTTGACTCTGTAGTGCAGTAGGTTAACAGTGAGTAAACTGGGCCAATCCATTGTGAATTAGAACTGGACCGAGTAAGATAATTCATGCCTGTGCGGTAAGACTATCACTCATAATGTTATGGCATTTCCCTTCATTTCAGGCCATTTTTGGCCTTAAAACATGCTACTAAACTGGAAACAATTCTCCTCCAAAAAAGTAAAGCTAGGTTGGAATATGTTATGATTACCAAGAAATCTAACTGAACTGGGTGCAGTGAGCCTCCATAGATAATTCAATAAATGATTTCACCACAACTTATTTTAAATTACTTAACAGGTTTTTTTAATGAAAAATAGCAATTCCATACTTGAAATTTTCAAAGTATAAAGAATGCCTTTAAATATACCTAAGATCTTTCTCATATTGGTGGTAGAGGGAAAGAGTGAGGAGTTTTTATTTTAAGCATGGAAACTGTACAAACATCTGAATAATAGTTTAGATAAAACTTAGTGACAGCCTTGACATAAGCAATTCTTAAAGCTTTGTTGTGGATATTTGATTATATACAAATGCTAACAAAAGACAACAATGATTAAAGAGTATGCAAAAAAATTGCTACAATGTGAAAGAGGATATTTATTCCTTTTATGGAAAAATAAGATAGATGAAGGTACCTTAGATTCCCCTACCTCCTTTGTTTTAATTCGCTAAAGATCTTGATAAATATCCCTTCTAGAAATAAAATACAGAGGTTGGAAGCATTATAGAGCACAATAGTTAGCTAATCCTACTTTTTATTATTTGCTAACTATGAGCATGTCATAAGAAATGTATTTAACTTTTCTAAGTCAGTTTTGAAATAAAAAAATTAATTGATTACTTTACAGGGTTGTCTTAAGTCATGCTAGTTTACACTTATCAGTAATGTATGATCTGCTTGGCATTTTTCTAAGTCCATTGAATTGCTAAAATAAGCCTGTGAGGTAGGAGCTAGTATAATTCCTATTTTCAGGTGAGAAAAGTGAGGAATACATATTTTGTCTTCCAAATCACAGAACACTAGATATATGAACCCAGGTTTTAAGTTCTAGAATCTAATCAGACTAGCCACTATGCAAGAGTACTTACGAGTATTCAGTATTGTATTCAGACAGAGAATAGCTCATAAATAATGTCTTCAGAGGCTGATAGTTAATACTCTATTTCTTTCCTGAGTCCACAATTAATTAAAAGACAAGCATTAGGGTCAAATGAAGATCTGCATATTACTGATAAACTGATTGGGAAATGTGGCTGTAGAATTATAGCTAAGTAAGCAGGATATTAATTCCCTTCTTGGATTTCTGGTCAATAAATGGCCCCAAAAGGAACAGTCTCCTTCCCCACTACTGGGAAGGAACCAGAATATTTTCATACTATAAATAAGTTTGTTAGAAAAAGAGAGCCAAGATGGTTCCCAGTTATACCTACTTGGCTTCTACGTCTAAACTCTCTGTTCAGATAAGACTATTCTCTTGAGAAACAATGAGTGGCAATTAGGGAGATAGGTCTCCACTATCATCTAATGTACATCCATTGGAAACAAAAGGCCAGAGTTGTTCCTCTCTGAAACCCACCACCATTGCTCTTTCTAGCACTGTAATTGCTATTGTTTGCATTATTTCCCAACAAAAGACAGAAATCGTGATTTCAGGGTACTTTCTTGTCTCTCTCATCCTAGTCCAAGAGCTGCTAAGAAGGAAGCAACATGTGCCTTGTTTTAAGCACAGCCCAACCTAAAGTTTGCTGCAGTGCTGGGCCAGCTGAAGAA
The DNA here is from genome assembly GCA_004026805.1 of Lasiurus borealis. Taxonomy (NCBI): domain Eukaryota; kingdom Metazoa; phylum Chordata; class Mammalia; order Chiroptera; family Vespertilionidae; genus Lasiurus; species Lasiurus borealis. Next base: position 20,220 of record PVJN01016918.1, on the reverse strand, counting down.
AGACCTATCTCCACTTTGGCTGCCTTTGGTTGCCTCAAGTGAGGCAGAAGCTCCCTTTCCAGGGCTGCCAATGTCAGGGGGGACGTCTTGTCCCACCCAGATGGAAAGCAGGGAGAACAGCAGTGATAATCTGCCTTCTAGATGTCACCAGAAGACCTTCGTCTTCTTGCTCAGGTAGAAGCATTCTATTTGGATGTAGTTTTAGAAGGCATTCTCCTCATTAGCAGGGGAATTGCTCTGTTCTTAGAAGTGCTGTAAGTACTGAGTGAGATGTGTTCTCCTTGGAGTTATTCTTATCTAGTTCATTGAAAGGCATATACACAAGAGCCTATCGATAAATGTATTCAGAAATGCTGCATTTTTTCAAAGAAAGTGAATTTTTCATGGAACCTCTGCCAGTAACCAGAGAGAGATAAGCCCAGGATATTAGCCATGGTAATGTTAGATGATATCACAATAATGAGGGTATGAGCCAAGAGGTGATCTGATCTCTGTGTCTATAGTAGTTGAAATAATAAGCCACTTAGTAAGAGAGCATATCAATGGGAGACTTAAATGCTATATGCACCTTCAAAGCCTAACTCTGCTAGATTTACAAATCCCAAATTTAATGCTGCTCTATTTATTGAAAGTCTTGCCCTATAGTTGTCAAAACAATTGGTTATCCTTTAAAACAATTATTTGCAGATGCATTTAGTTAAAGGCATCTGAGATGAAACTAATAGTGCATTACACCCCATGGAAAAAAATCATCCCAATGCCACTAATGTGTTGCTTCAAACCCATGTAAGCAAAGCAATTTAGGCTGGTTAGTCCTCAAGGAAAAACGAAAACAAAACAACCACACTGTGGATTATGAACTCTGTTAAAAGCCAGAGGCTAAAAGTCTAGTCAATCCTCCCTACCCCTCAGCCCCATCCTATGGGAAGTGTCAAAGCAGCAACTTGCTTGACTTGATGCTACTGAGTTAAAATAGCCCCTGAAAGGATGCATTTACTTACTTGAACCAATGAACTTTATTGGGGGTGCTGTGGGTTTGAGTTTTCCATTTAGCTTGAGAGCACTAAATGGTTTCCTGAGAAGTAATAGCTTTAAGGTAAATGAAAGGAGGATAACAAAAGCACTAGGGAACTGCATTTTTATTTTTATTTTGTAACTGCACTGTACTTTTTGTGGATCACAGAACAATTGTCAATCTTCCTTGTTTATTCTGACAGCACTTCGGGAGGTCTTCTTATCCTCTGGTAGAGGAGAAATTGAGGAAGGAAGACTCCTAGACTTTCTTCATTCCTACTGAGATTACCTGCAACTACATGACTATTTCTAATCCACAGATTCTTCTTTATGATAAAATATAGAGTAATTCATTTACATTAAGTCTACTTCTTGAGGAAAAAAAAAGGAAAAAATATTTACATGTCTTATCAAGTAATTCTTACTTATCCTCATTCCCTCAACCTCAACCTGAGGGCTTTTCCCTGTTCTTTTACTTATCATATATCAATGTGCTACATTTCCCATCTCTTTCTTCTCAAATATCAATGTTCTCTTCACACATTCAAAACCAAACCATATTTAGCATTTTGCAAACTCATTCACTTGCCTATCTTGAATTAACTTTCTTCTCTGTCCCCAATTTCTATAGTCTCCAGGTACCTGTATTTTGAAAACTAGTATTTTTTCTGTCTTAATTTGGCTTTCATTTACTTCTAGGTTTTATTCTTTTTGTTTTAATATCTTAATTTATATACATCTCATTGTTACCAGATTTCTTGCCCATTTGGGTAAGTAATTGAGTTTTTAGTGCTTAAAACTTCATAAGTAACAACATGTCTTCTCTAAAACATTTTCTTCCCCCAATCCCTTCTTTACTCCCATTACCTCAGAGGATTTCTTACAAGTGTTTTGGACAAATTGGAAGGGTATTGCCATTTTAAAACAAAGTTTTCATGCTCCCCTTTTCCATAAGTAAAATTATTAGCATATGAGGGGACCAGAGGTTGCCCCTTCAAAATATGCTTCTTTGGGATATTGATTATGATAAGCTTGTTACTTTTAAGAAAGAGCAGATTCAGGAAAAACTTTTGACCTTTTCCTCAACTGCCTGAAATAATTTAGATTATAGTACTGCTCCAGGAAGGGAGCTCTCATTATAGATATAACTATGAAAAGATGTATGTCATAATTTTTCCTACTGTCACCTAGCTCCACATGACAGTTTATAAATAGACTCCAATCTAATGAACAAAATAAACTGAAGAACAAAACAAAAACAGAAATAAGGTTACAGGGAACAGACTGACAGCTGTCAAAGGGGACAGAGGAGAAGAAGGTGAAGGGATTAGCCAAAGAACATACATGCATGACACAGACACAGACAGCAGTTTGATGATGGGCAGAGGAAAGCTAGAGGTGAGTAAAAAGTAGGGAAAATAATAAAAATAAAGTTTAAAAATAAAGTCTAAAAAAACATAACTTGGCTAAGATTACATGCTATTCTGTGATTGATCTTGGAATTTAAACCCATAGGGTTGGGACCCACTATTCCAGGAACTTAACTTGATTTAGACCCATTCAATTTCATGTCATGTAAAACCTCCCTCAGTATATTAAATGCTAAGTAAATAACTATTAAATTTTTCTAAAAAACTCATTAATTTGAGAAAGGTTAAAACCTAAGTCTGTAGAGGAATATAGGACTAAGGCTAGTAAAGTGAGAATGAGAAAGAACGGTATTTTTTTCCCCCTATTGTCAAATCCATGCCAATATGGTAGAGCTCCTAAGCCAAAAACAACATTGGTCTTTTCAATAATGTCTTATAAGCTCTTTTAAAAATATTTTATTAATTTTTTACAGAGAGGAAGGGAGAGAGATACAGAGTTAGAAACATTGATGTTGGATCAGCTTCTGCCTGTACACTTCCTACTGTGGATGTGCCTGCCACCAAGGTACATGCCCTTGACTAGAATCAAACCTGGGACCTTTCAGTCCAAAGCCTGATGCTCTATCCACTGAGCAAAACTGATTTTGGGTCTTATAAACTCTTGAATATTCAACCTTTCAATCTGCTAAAGGTAATAGGCCAGGAATCCTCTTCATAAAGTTCACCCAGAAATTTTTAGAAAAAAGTCTTCAGTATGACACTCAACATTGGAAAAAGCATGTCTCTCTCCTCACTTAAGAAAACTAATGTGAAAGTGAAGATTACACAGAGATTTTGGAAAATGATTGGTCCCAAATACATTTTATCAACACGTTTATTTTTAATGATAAGTGTGTATTTTTTCCTAATGATTTATGTAGCAGAATGGGAAACAGTTTTCAATATGTTAATTTTTTAAAAAGATTTGGGTGTGCAATTTTAGGTTTACAAAAAAACTGAGAGAAAGGCACAGATATTTATTATATATCCCTTGCTCTTATATAGGGGTATGTAATCCCTTCATTATCAACATTGCTAACCAGGATGGAACATTTATTTATTTTTTAACAAATGATGGCCTTACGTTAACACATCATAATCATCCAAGATCTATAGTTTATCTTATGATTCACTCTTGGTGCTGTACATTCTATGGATTTGGACAAATGTATAGATCATCATTAAAATATTGTGTAGAAGAGTATCACTGCCCTAAAAGTCCTCTGTGTTCTGCTCATTTATCTTTCTACCCTTCCTCTCCCACAACCACTAGTCATTTCATAATCATAGTAGGTTTGCCTTTTCCAGAAGATCATGTTATAATAATACAGTATTCAATTTTCATAACAGTCCTATTTTGCCTGTGGGTTTTTTAACATGTCACCTCTCTCTGAATGGTATTTCCAGCCATGTTCTCCTAGAATATTTCTGCTGACAATACCCAAGTCAAAGTCTACCCATCAACAAAAGTAGGTCTTCCCCATCCATCCTAATCTCCTTGTTTACAGGTCCTTCTGGGTTCCTGTGACACATTAGAGTTTCCTTGTTATCCATCAGTACACCCCAATAATTTAATGACACCATTACTCACCCTCAGCAAGATAAACAGCTATTCCATGGCAGCAGCCAGCACCTCACAGTCTCTTTTACCTTCATACATTTAGATTGTCACTAAGCACATGAACACTGTTTTAGAAATATGTATTAGTTGATCGAGGCTCTTCCCCGAGCCTCTTACAATATTCAAGTGTATAAGAGTTTACCAATGAAAACTTAAATTATGTATTTTACCTGAAAAATACTTTTCAGATTAAAGAAGATGAAAATAGTCCTACTTTAAGCAAAACAAGCACTTGCCTTCTCTCTAATTATTATAAATCAAAGCCTGAACATTTATGCTATTCAAGATTTCAAATTTTTTCCCTAACTTCCTCCAGCATGAAATCCAATCAAGTGTTTGTGTCCTGCTGTTTTCTACATTCGCCTCCAAGCACTCATTGTAACATATATACTAATTGTGATTCTGTTTAATGATTTTTTCAAGTTGTTTTTAATACAGAGTTGCTTCAGTACAAGTTGTTTTTAATACAGAGCTCTACAGTAGCATGGCATATCCTATTACTTATAATTGCATCAGTTATTTTGCCACCAGCTTCCAGAAATAATTAAACACATTCTTCTTGATAGGTAATCAGACAGCATTAAACTCTTGCAGTATGGAGAGTAGTCCTCTATCCTTGTATTGAATCCAGCTGGCCTCTTCCCTAACAATTGAAAAACATAATTTTTTTGTGTGATGTTTTTTATCTTTTGTCTCCCACTGAAATGTGAACTCCATGCTCCCCTTTCCCATGGATGTATTATCCTTGGCATCAGCCAGTGAGAGCCTCCCTCCTTTGTAGGTATCTGAGTGTGACACCTAACTATAGGGTTAATTTGTTTTATCTGATGTGATATCTTATTTAATTCTAATATTGTCTGGGCCATCTGTCTTCAAACCCTTTCCCAAACTAATAAATTTCCAGTTTCCCAAGCTTTAATTCAAAATACACGTTTGGAGGGTTTTAGCTTAGAGTCTAAGATGAACTTTAAATTCCTCCGATACACTTTCCCTCTAGCTACGAATTTCTTGTCTGAACAGCTTTCTGGAGGGTTGAAATCATCTGCCATTAACTCAGACGCTTTGCCTATGACCTCTATTTTTTCTCAGTTAACCTCTTATGCTGAACAATATCACTTGCTTCTAGCTATCTCTTATTTCCCAGGTTGATCTACTTTTTATTAAAACTCAGGATTCAAGAATTCTTTTTTTGGATTGTAATTATTTCTATATTATTGTTTCTCTATCCCCAATATAGGTCACTTTTTTACCTTGTACTGGATTCATCTGAATAAAATATATTTTACTATTTATGTCTGTGAAAGGAAGATACCTTCCCTTCTCAATTCTAAATGTAGTATTAGCATTAAATAGTTCATTGATGCTCAATAAGATTAGATTTTTAGCAATTTTAAACTTCTGGACAGAGCTATGAACCAATCAATATGTCAGGCAAAATAACATACAGAATTTTCAAACAACTTAGTGGACTATCATTAGATGAAACACAATCTAACTAGTAATGTTGTATATCTATCATTCTTAGAACATGCACTTCCAATTATCCCAAGCCATTTCAAAAGTTCTGTTTCACCCAGCAAATTTGTTTTAAGAAGGCAATTCGTTATTTAATATATTTAAATGTTTCTATTGTATACGATTATAAAATCTTTAAGTTTGTATTGCTATGCAAATAATAAAAGCTGCCCTTCATTAGCCCCTAGTATTGAAAAGGTCCTTAATTATAATCTCATTAAATCCACCTAACAAGGTAGTTATTCTTTTCCATATTTTACAAGTTAGAAAATGATGGTTCTGAGAAGAACAAGTATTTTCCTAGTTTGCCTGCAGAGATAAGTCAGTCTTCATATAGGTATCTAAGTTCCAAGGAAATGGATTGCTCAGGTGACTTTTGAATGTATTTTGATAATAGTGTTTCTCTTAAAATTTCCAGCTTATTAAATTTCTTTTCAGAATTTTTTAACAGACGCTTTTGCATAATCTTTTCAAGAGAGAACTTTGATCTCTAAAAGGCCCTAGATACTTGGTTCTATCAGCTACCCACACCTTCTAGGAGCCTAATCGGCTGGTAAAGATATGGTTTGGGAGGACCAGCTTTCTCTTAATGTGGTGCCTCTTTTGAGAACCTCATAACCTTATTCTGGATCTTTGAATTTTATTTTATTTCTTAATATTGGATAAATGAGGAGTTAAGAGCTTAAGTGTTCTATAGTTAATCAAACACTGCTTATGGAAATGTAGAAGTGTGTGTGTGTGTGTGTGTGTGTGTGTGTGTGTGTGTGTGAGAGAGAGAGAGAGAGAGATCACTTTATTTTGTAAATATTTGTTTATTAAAATCAATACCTTAACATTTAGATTTTTTTTCCTATGGAATCTGATTTGCTAGAAAATATTTGACATATAGATGAACAAATTGGGAGAAATATATAGTTACATTGTCCTTAGGCATCCAGGTTCTTGAAATAGTGGCTTGACAGAGAAGAATTTCCTTCATAACTTTAAATGTCATGTATAGATTACAATTTTTTTTTGTTAACATAAACAATATAATTTATTTTAAAGTATATTTGAATTTAGCTTAAAATCAAGAAAAGAGGGTGGGATGAAGTGAAGGGAAGAGAAGGCAAAGATAAGGCCTTTAAAAATCAGTATTTTTAGAATGGAGAGGGTGGAGGGACAAACCTGAAGAGCTAGAAAATTGACCAATTGAAGTTACTGTTTACCGGAGGCTTAATTTAAAAAGTCTCTTCTTGGCCTCTCTTTCCAGGACTTTACTTTTAAAGTTACATAAAAATAGAGAATTAGGCAGATCTCCCAAGATATTCAGATGTCTGTCATCTAATGTTTTCAAGGTTTTCCTTCTCTCAGAGCAAAAAGCAAGGAGGGAAGATTGTACTTTCACCCTCTCAGTTTCAAGTGACAAAGAAGAAAGAAAAAAAATGAGGAAAAAAATAAGAATGTAGATTGATTGGTAAAACATATCTTTCTTTCTCTGCCATTTAATATTGGTTGGATTGCTATCAGTAGTAAAAAAAATTATGAAATTTACTGAAAGAAGCCATATTTAGGAAATTCGGATATAAATAGGGTCTGGGGTTGGTTTTAAAAAAATAAAAGGTCAATTTCAAAACCAAATCACATTCTACTAGTAAGAGGGCACATGGAAGATTAACCTCTCAAATACACTGAGGGCATGTCTAGCTCACTGAGTCAGGCTCGAAAAAACACAAGCAATAGAAGCTGCTGAATTCACACTGACATTGTCACACTGGTTCTATTTTAAGTGCTTTACATGTATGTACTTGATAAATCTTTACAATAACCCTATGGAGATAGACAGTATTGGTTTATAGATGATGAAAGTAAGGTCAATAGAATTTAATTAACTTTCCCACAGTTTGGACACTTAGTAAAATGAGTCTTCAGAATTTAGACCTGAATAACTTTATGTTCAATAACCTTATGTTCTACTGCCTAGGCGGGCAATGTTGGCAAGAATGTACATTGTTGTGTAATTGTCTGTGTCCCTGTATTTGCTTGTAGACCAAAAGGGTTGCATTTCATTACATCCTACCTATGAAAGTGCAAAAATATAAAAAACTACAATGAGGTAATTTAAGTGGTCTTATCAAAACTTCTCAGCAGTGAGCAGTTCATGGGACTATTGAAATTGGTCCCATGAAACTCCTTCTTTGATCCTTGATTAGTGCCCTTTTTTCCTCTCTCTCTCTCATTACATTTTGTTTTTATGGGTCTCAATATTCTGTGACAGATATTTGGTCAAGTTGTTTGCATTAAACAGTACAGATTTTAAAAACTAATAAAACCAAATGGTTCATGAAACGTTCTCCTTTCCTTTGGAATGTTTTAAGATGCGTGGTAATCATTGACCAGACCTTTATTGTTAAACTTAAATGGCCAATTGAAACAAAAGGTTCTGAATCCGTTCCTCCTTAATGCTTCTTTCCCAGTTCTAGACCAACTTGATTATTAGGGGCAATCATTTCTCCTAATAGCTGGGGAAAACCCTCATCAAAGATTGGCCTATCTTCATGCATAACTATCTCTGTCTAGCACAATTTCATAGTTAAACAGAGATGCATGGCCTCAAACATGGTAAAAAAAAAAATTGGCCTACCCATGAAGTAGCCCTAGTGTTTCTGCATGCTGACATTTTTATGATTATAAGTGTGGCCTACAAAAATTCTTTTATCCAATGAATCTCCAACATACATACTGAATTACTATTTCTATTCTTTCACATACAACTGAAAAAACAACATGATTTTACTCTTCCCTTGATGGACTTATTTAACTCTTTCTTCAATTCAAGTGTTTCTTCTCTGCAGAGTAGTCTGGATACTTCCTACTATTTATTCTGTAGTTTTGGTACTTGTATAATTGAATGCTGCTCTTTTTTCAGAGACTCATATAAGTACTTTCAAATTTCTGAAAGTGGCAATTCCTAAAAATAAATTACACACATACAAAAAAAAATCCCACAACAACAAGATAGTTGATTAAGAAACTTTTCTTTCCTGAATGTTTAAATCAGATCTGCTGTTTTTAATTCATTTTCTTCAAATAAATGATTTTTATTTTCTACACACCTTAGAGGTTGGTAATTCCCTTGACTATTAAAGGAATTTTTGAAGTGTTTTTGCATAATTCATAGTGAATGTAATGCTCAGAAACTGGCATTATTTGAGTATGCATATTAATTATTTATATGCAAATTAAGAACCATGGGATGCAGCACCACTGGAATATATAACTCTTGCTGCTTTTTCTAAGGTAGTACATTTCTTATACCTTTGTGTTATTTCTTTATATAACATTTTCCAACTCACCCAAATGTCTAATCATATTAAGATCTTAACTTTTGCATTAACTAAAGCAATTATGAATATGAGAAGATGGAAATTGTTAATATAAAGCAATTATACCTTATGGTTCATCCTCAGAGACAGAAATATATGCCTTTTGAGTATTTTCCTTTATGAACCATATATTTCAAACACCTCACCTCAAAGTATATTTTTCTGAACTTGAAAATTTTCTATTTATACCCATTGATTTTCTCCTAAAGCAATATTTAGCAAAACATAACTCCAAACTAATGATGCAATAGTATTTCACTTGATTATGACCTCCAATCTGACAATACTTATATCCACAGTGAGTCTCCTTCATTGAGGTAGATAAAGAGAATTGAGATGAAGGCAGAGGGGTAATCATTAAAAGCAGCAGTCTCAGGATATATTATATTCCAAATGCATCAAAAGCATCCTCTGAAGTAGATTTAGAAGTGAAACGCTTTAGTTGAACTTTGAAATTGGCACAATGTCTCATTCTTAAGGTAACAAGTCATCCTGGACCACAAATCCTGGAAACTGGGGTGATATCAAGAGGTACTTTAGTCCTGTACCCCTTAGTAAGCTTATGTGGCAATCTTTAAATGAAGTCAGTAGTGACAGGAAATGAAATAAATGATATAAACATCAGCTTGTGAGTCTTCTGTTTCAAGATGTACTTAGAAAAGTGCTACCATTGTTCTGGATTAATATCTGGATTCATAATTCGCCTCAGATGGACCTATATAGAATTTGAAATGGAAGAAAGTTGGTCTTTGGTAGCAACAGCACTGCCATTACACTTACTCATTTCCTTTCTTCTGAGGTTGTCTTTGCCCAGGCCCCAGTTTTCCAGCTATTTTTCTTTCCTTTCTTTCATCACCATTCTCCAATCAAAATATGTACTCCAAAAAGACCTAAACTTAGACATTTAGGGTAAAAGTCATATTGAAATGTACTACTCCTTCCAGATTATTTTCGTAGAAGCAGAAGCTAAAGCCTGAAGAGAAGGGAAATATCTGAGCTGATAGATTTTAAGAAATAACATGGATGTGAGAGACACATACTTTAAGACAATAAAGCCTGCATAGCTACTTTACATGGGATGGATACCCATCCATTCCTAAAACAAGGTCTTTTAAGAAAAATAAATAAATATTGCTATGGTTCATAAGGCATATGAATATGAGTCATATCAAAAATGTGCTGAAATTTCACATAAAATCATACCATCTAATTTGAAAATCAAATATAGTCAGTGAAGAAAATGAAAGCAAGAAGCAATATTTTAAAATGAGTCTATACCCACAAGATTATCTTACCATGTCTCTTGACTAGTCCTTCCTTATCTAACACTGGCAGTGTCTTTGCACCTAACAAGGCATCTTCTTTTTTTATTTAGAATTGTTAGCTAGTCCAGACCTTCATCACTTGAGAATTAGATTCTTTCAACTATCCTTAAGGAATCAAACTGGACCCCTTAAGCCCATTGTTTATAACATCAGAACATCTGCAAGCAACTGCAGAATATAGCCCCTCCCAGAAAAATACATGGTGGAAAGAACAATTGAAAGTGTCCTGAGCATTGTCTGGTATAACTTGTCTCTCAGTCCTGCTCTTGACTATCTCACTACTTTATATTTCTGAGATAAGATTCCATGATTTGTAATTCCTGAGCTGATTCTGGTTTCCAATTAATCTCTTTCAACATAGCCATTCTTCAGGAAGCTTGACCTAAATCTTCCAAAGCATCATAGCCCTCTGATTAGTGGTATCTTATTTTTTTATTTATGAATAAGTCATTGACAGTGCAAATATTCCTAGCCAAATTTTTCAAAGCTTCCCCAAATTGACTCACTGCTGCTCCAGTGAGAACAATCTCCTCATGAAATCCCTCTAGGATTTCAAAAATTCTGCTCTTTCACTTTAAATTTTCCCTTTTTTTCTTCCCTTTCTTTTGAATTCTTATCCATTTTTTCAAGAAGGATTATACTCAGGCAGTTTTTCTACCTTTATCTGGGCCTTCACATAACCCACAATCTAGTCTTTCTTTCTACACTGCCTTTAACTCTTTAATATGTTTGAGTCTTATTTTCCAAATTACAGTTAAAGTTAAATAAATCAATTTCAAAATCTTATACTTAATGGTATGGCTTTCTTAACTCCAAAAAGAGTTCTGAGCACATGATAGGTATTTACATAATATTAGTTTAATTTCAGTTAGTAGTAAGGGCTTAATCAATAGTTATTACTTGACTTTAATGAAAACAGAAATGGAATGAGGTTCTGCATGTTAATAATGGATAAAAGTGCTTATACTTTGGACTCCTAGGAGAAACTAAAAAGAGAAAGAGAAGTGAAGATGCAGAAGAAATACTGTATCTTATAAAGTTTCAGAGTTCAATTTTGTTTTAATTCAATAAATATGCATTTAAATTACAAGTATAGACATTATATAAGCAATACAGAGGTTACTGAGATAAACAATTTTTAATATTCAAGAAGAATAAAATCTAGAGGGAAAAGGAAGTCTAAATCAAGGCAGAAAAATATTGGTTTCATAGTAGAAGTACTATTGGAGGCTACATAATAAACACAGAAAAAAAAGAAATTAATTCAAGATAGGCTGATTAATTACTTCACAAAAATGACAGACATGGTTTGGCTTTGAAGAATGGACAAAATATTGATATATGGGAAGAAAGAGCATTCTCAAATGTTAAGTAAACAAGGAACCCATTAGACTGATGATTCTAATGCTTTATCAGTCTATGTAAACAAACAAAAACCTAAGCCTGTCAATGCCTCAAGATTAAGAAATCAAAACCTAAGTACAGCCAATCACAAACAGCCAACTAGGTTTTCCAGGCAACAGGTTAACCAATAGGCAATCAAACAATATCCTTACTTTATTTCAACAGTCTTCTCTATAAACTGTCCCCAAGCTACTGTGCCCCTAACCACTTCTAGTTTGGTACTGCCTGATCAGAATCCATTTTTGCTCAAATAAACTTTTAAATTTTTAATATGCTTTCCCTTATCTTTTTAAAATTTTATTTGTATTGATTTTTTTATAGAGAGGAAGGGAGAGGGCTAGAGAATTAGAAAAATCAATGAGAGAGAAACATTAATCAGCTGCTTTTTGCACACCCCCCCTATGGGGTGTCCCCAACCAAGGTACATGCCCTTGACCAGAATTGAACTTGGGACCCTTCAGTCCGAAGGCCGATGCTTGATTTACTGAGCTAAAACAGTCAGAGCAGCTTTCCCTTATCTTTTAACAAAAGAGCAATATCTTCTAATTGAGGGTGGGAGAGAGAGGATGAGCAAAAATTAAGAAATGAAAATATTACATATCTCTGAAACCTTCATAAAATATCTGAAAAGATGGGGTTTGGAGACTTCCATCCTGCTGTTCCTCAATTATACCTTTTATAATAATTAGTAATCTAATAAGTAACCTGTTTTCCCGAGTTCTGTGAGCAGCACTAGCAAATGAATCAGTGAATAGAAAACGCTGGGAGTCTCTGATTTATAGCTGGTCCATCAGGGCCACAGGTGACAATCAGGACTAGAGAATGGTGTCTGAATTAGGAGAGCAGTCTTGTGCAACTGAGCCCTTAACTTGTGGGAACCCTTGCTATCTCCAGGGAGATAGTATCAGAATTCAGTTCATTGCTTGGTGATGTGGAGAAAAAAATATCCATTGGATTACTTAACTCGGAAAATTGTACATGTCTTTACCTCTACTCCAAGCATGTCAAACTCGAAGGCTAACAGAGGCCAAATAAATGAGGTTTAAGTTTATGTGGGCTGCAAAAAAATAAAATTTCAATTTTCATAGAAATGTAGGCAGGAGCCATCATGCTGGTTCATGATGGTGGATTGGGGTGGAGCGGGTGGTGGAAGTGCCAGCAGAGGTTGCACAGTTTGAACTTCTTTCCAGAGGAAGCATTAGACTTCCTTATCTACTTCCCCAGATGTGGGACAGAAGGGAAAGAAGAGGGGTATATAGTTTATAAGCTTCAGCAGTCAAACATCAAAAATGAAATCAGACTGTTTATTATAATTTGCATATAGCATTTGCCCACTGGGACAATTGAAGCAGAGATACTTGATACTCATGGATGGAAGACAGTAGATGATGGGAACAACCATTATATCAAAAGCTGACCTGAACTGTGATCTTCTTCAACACCTTCCCCAGTTTAACTCTCATATTGCTGCTATCCACCCTCTTAGCACCTGAAAGAAAAATGGATGATTTCTCTTCAAATTAATTTACAATCCTAAGTAAAAAGTACAACGAATGACATTTAGAGACATACCAATGGAACAGTAAGTTACTGTGGTCTTTAGTGAAGAGACAGAGAGCTTTAAACAAATTTCTCAATATCGTAATTCATGAAAAAGAATCAAAAGGCAATGAGACTCAGTGTCTATAAGCAATGTGGACTGAACAGTTGAACAATTAGCTACTGAATATTGTCCCTGAAGCTACTTTTTTCCCCATTGCTTCTTAGTGTCAGGGTTATCAAAGCAATTATTTCTCTTTCTGCCATACCTTAGCACCTTGGGCAGAAATATTGAATAAAAATGATCTTGGGGAATTAGGATTTCATTGCTGGAAAAACACAGGGTCTGATCAAGCTCCAAAAATAAAGGCATTGATTTTATATTTGTAATATCTTAGCTGAAAGCTACACCCAGGGAGGCTCGCAATTTCTGATAGAACTTTTCAAGTTGTGTCTCCTGATATATTTTCACTGGATGGGTAAAATGGTTGACATTTGCATTTTAGTCACTATAAAAATGGGGTAGCATCTCCACCACCCAAAACGTAGCTTAAATGTCAGTATTAATTATGTCACACAAAACACACCAAGAAGGTATGAAAAGGTTCACTGCTCACATAGTAAGCTTTCTGGGGAGAGCAGAGTGGCTGCCAAGTAGGTCTAAAATGGCTTGAAAGAGCAGAGAAAGGCTATTGACTAGGGTTTTCATGCTGGTTCATGATGGTGGGTTGGGGTGGAGCGGGTGGTGCAAGTGCCAGTAGAGATTGCACAGTTTGAACTTCTTTCCAGAGGAAGCATTAGGCTTTCTTATCCACTTCCCCAGGTGTGGGACAGAAGGGAAAGAAGAGGGGTATATAGTTTGTAAGCTTCAGCAGTCAAACATTAAAAATGAAATCAGACTGTTTATTATAATTTGCATATAGCATTTTCTTCCTATTGACTATATTTGGTATCAACATAACTGAACATAATTTGCAAGGTTCCTAGACTTAATTAGTTGTTGACTAGGACTGATTTCTAATTTGTATTCAACAGTGGTTTGAAAATCATTCCTTGATAAGGTTGTTGGATAAAAATACTGAATAACCAGTTATTCTACAATAACATTATTTTTAGTATAAGTATGTTCCATGCAATACTTAAAATGTATTTGTACTAAAAAAATGATTCATTGTGTATCTGAAATTCAAATTTAAATGTGAGTCTTATATTTTTATCTGCTAAGTCTGGCAACCCTTATCCTTGACATAGATATTGAGAAACTCCTGCATAAGTTTTGTTTGTTAACAATGTTATCCCTCAAATTTTCTCATTGAGGTTAAGACCCTGTCATTCTTTCCCATCTCCCTCTGTAAGGGCAGGTAGCCATGATTAAATGCTCAATGAATATTTGTTTTATAGGGTGTTAAAAAGAAAAAGTTCAACGAATTAAAATTAAAGATCTAATTGGCTTCATTCAACAGTTCATGAATCGGGCAGCATCCCATCTAGCAAACAGAAAGGAGCTTGGAGGAAGGCTTGGGTAGCCAGAAAGGAGTGTGACAAGGGGGTGCATTGCTTTAGGCAAGGTCACTTCCACTTAAACGGGAAAGAAGGGGTCTAATTGGTCAGATTACCTCACTTTGGCTGACCAGGAAATCCCAGACTGACAGGTTAAAGGTTACATTCCTGGAAGAGGCTGAAACTGGCATTAGGTTAGGCATGAAGCCTTGGTTTGATGTGGGATTTAGCAGAGGTAATTCTGTTTAGGGCCTATGGTCTCTTTTTAACAGAAGCCTTCCTCTGAAAATCTTATCATTGTTAAGTTTTCAAATCAGTTTTGGAAAGTGTTCAATTGTGTTGGTTGATCTGAGCCTCCAGAAACAAACAAACAAACAAACAGGAAAAAACAAAAACAAAAAAACAACCGAAAACATACATTGACTGGAAGGTGTGATGTGCCACTAGATCTTTTCATGCAGTATCTTAATGTTATGTGGAGGAGAGAGAAGTCCCACTCTTTATTTCAACAAAAGTAACTAGTTGGGGAGGGGTTATTTTTCCTTTCAAATGATGAAACATTTGGTTTGCACTATATTGCTTCTAAGGATGCATTCAATACCTGTTTTGAACAAACTTGTTAAGATGTTCAGGTAGTGGCCGATGAAGTGGCCTATGAAGGTCACTCTGCTAGATGTGGTTTAAAAAGCTGGCTTCATTATCAGGCTGGTCCTGCCAGGGCTTTCACCTCTCCTCTCCCCACTGTAAAATGCATGCAGACTATTGGCTCTGGTTCCTGACTGGCATTTATACGCTTGATTTAAGGAAGTCATGACAAGGAGAGTGATCTTTAGAATACATTACAGATAAAATGCAGGACAGTCAAGGAGACAGCCACCAGAATGCTCAACACCTGTTCTCAGACCCAGAGCCGGTTTAAAATTGGAATCTCAGATTTCAGGGTTTGAGCCCTGTGCAGTCTGAAACTCCTCAGTGATCCCAGAGTTATTTCTCTTGGGATTTCAGATGAGAGTTGGAGAAATGGCCTGGGAATCAATATTCTTCCTCAAAACAATCCAAAATCACCTTCAAATTATCACAGTGTAGAAACTTCATGTCTTTTCTATGACCTTTTTTACCTTTCTTTTTTTACACAAATTGGTCTCACCCAGCACCCAGACTCACCTGCCTCCTTCTCCTTGCACATCCATTTCCTCAATCATTAAGCCCTCAGGACAATGGGGCCCTGGTCGACTTTAAATAAATTAAGGAACAAAGACTTGGGGTCTATTGATCCCAGAGACCAAGTTTTGAAACTGAAGGTGGCATCTAGGTCTCAGTTATGTTTCAACTACAGACCCAAGATAGTGGAACCAACCAGACCAGTGAAGCCATGGTTGACATGGTTGACATGATCAACCACCCACCTGCCCCCAACACCATCCAATTAGTAGAGACTACAACCCTGTGTGACCCCAAATCTTTTAGTCACCTTGAGTAATGACTTCCCCCTGCATAACCCATCATCTGGAAGCCATGGAGAAGCCAGGTCTCAGAGCATTAGCTCATCTGTGACTCTGGGCATGGTGCCATCTCCTCAATTAATAAATCCTAACTTCTTGGCGACAGACTCCTGTTCCTGTCTTGTTGGGTCTTGATGTGTTCAGGCAAACAGACCCCTTTACCCCAGTAATACAATGATTGGGTGGGTATGTGAAGCTACCACTAACAATGAGACAATGAAGGGGTTTGTTCTGAAGACAAAATTCCCACCATTGTGGAATTTTGAGAGATCACAAATTAAATTAGAGTCTCTAATAATAAAAATGCTTCCCCCCACCATTGTCTGAGTAAAACATATGATCTTTATTTTAATATGACCTTTAGTTTAACAATCATGGAATAATATAAAATTTTAGCAGAAAAAACTAATACATTTACTTTATATTTATATATATATATATAAAACAAAATGTGAACATCTGACATATACTGTGTTATTATGTAATTCAGGTAGTTTATAGAAATGTAATTAACACACTTAAAATTCATTTCTATAATAATATAAATAGACATCATGATATGAATCTATATGTATAAAATTCTAATATGCAAATTCACTGAATGGTGGAATAACTGAACAACTGAACAAGCTATCAGAGGGCACGTGCGGAATATGGTGGGTGTCGGTGTGGCAGGATGGTGGAGCAGGTAAGTTAGAGCGCCAGACCAAGGTGGGACACCAGTCACTGTCATTGGGGTGAGCCTTTGGTGGTTACTGAAAATTCTTTGCTCCCACATGCTACAGTCCCACCCAGTGCCGACACCTCTTGCTGGCACTGGAGCCACTGCTCGCACCTGCTGCCGATGCCATCATGGGTTGCAAATGGCAGCAGAAAGCCCTAATTGCCCCTCAGGGATTCTCCACCCCTCTGCTTCTGAGGGGTGGTCAGGGCCAGCAGCCACCTCTTGCACCACTCGCACCTACTGCTGGTGCCCAGTGCCAGTCCTAATCACTCAGTGCCATCAGCAGGTACAAGTGGTGGCTGCTGGCTCCAACACTCCTGAGGGTTTCTCCACTTCCCCCTGCTCCTGAGGGGTGATTGGGACAGCGGTTTCTACTCACCCTGCTGATGGCACTGGCCCCAATTGCTCTGCAACATCAGTAGGTGGGAGAGGGGTCGGTGCTGCTGTCCGTGTGTGCGGTGGCTGCAGGAGTGAGGCTGCTGGCAGACAGGGACTGGGGGCTGCGGTTGTAGGGGCCAACCAAGGGCAAAGAGGAGGGTCCGAAATCTGCCCTTGTGCCAACCTCAGCCTCGTGGCTCACAGTTTTTTTTCAAGGTGCATGAATTCGTGCACTGGGTACCTAGTTGTTACATAATATGTTTTTTTTGTTTTTTTTTAATTTCCCGAGTTTACTTAATCAATCCCAGGTCATGGGGCATTAGGATCTTTTACTCCCTTTTTACTTATTATTTTCTTTATTGTTTATTTATTTATTTTTAAATTTTATTTTTTCTATCACCATTTATTCCCTCTATACTCTTTTCTACCTCCATCCCTGCCCCTAATGCTTCCCCCTTACCACCACACTATCTGTGTCCATGAGTTCTTTTTCTTTTTTTCCTTTTTTGTTCTGTTCCTCCATGCCCTCTGCCTCCTCCCTCCACTTTGTTCTCCACATCCCCCCCACCCCCCCGGGAACCACCCCTTCCCTCCAGTTCTCAGGCTACTCTCTATGGGTTTGTATTTTAAAATTTATAATTAACATTTCAATTAATATCCTTGTGCACATATCTTTGAATATGTTTTATTTACTTTCTTAAAACAAATCCCTGGTATATGCACTCAAGTTTTTCATACATATTTCCAAATTGCCTTGGTGAAAGCCTGCCCTGTGTTGTGCACCAGAGTGTACAAGAGTCTCTCTCCACAAGAGAAGAGTATAAGGCAGATAAGGAAGAGAATACAAATCTGTGAGTTACAGGCAGAGAATATGGAAATTAATCCAGGATTGAGGGATAAGCATCTTATGGAGAAAGAGACGAACCATAGGTAATGTTTTGATATTATTGTTTCTATTCCTTTAAATCAGCCCTGGATGGAAAGAATTTCAGTGTGAAACTGGAAAGCAGCTTCACCTTTACAACTGCAGGACCACTCCTCGGGCAGTGTCCTGGGACCTCACGGGACAGCCATCTCTCTTTCAGGCTCAAACTCACACACACCGTTCCAGGGGGAAGGCGGGGTACTCCTCTCCACTCACATTCACATTTCGATAATTTTAAGTTATCTGTTAACCAAATTGTAAGGACAGAAAAAAAAATGCCTTTCTTTTTCTTTCCTGCAGACTTCCACATTTTATGAGAAGCACCTGGTCATTAAACCCTAAGATAGTGAGCTCCTCTGATTCAAATAGCCCCTCTGGTCAAACTGCAAGACAAACTCTGAAGGCTAGGTTCTTTTGTTTTCTTTCCTTTTTCTTTTTAAAAATAGATATGTCTTTTAAAAAAAATTGATATCAGAGAGAGGAAGTAAGAGGGAGAGAGAGGAATAGAAATATCAGTGATGAGGGAGAATCATCAATTGGCTGCCTCCTGCACATCCTTACTGGGGATCAAGCCTGCAACCCAGACCTTGACAAAGGAAGGAATCAAACTGTGACGTCTTGGTTCATAGATCCAAGTTCAACTACTGAGTGAGCCTCATCAGTCAGGCTCAAGGCTGCATTCTTGCATTTCCCTTCTTCCTGCTATTTTTATAACTCAGGGATAATTCGAACCAAGGAGTCTCTAGTTAGTATAGAGTTCCCTTTCCCATTTCCCTACAAAAAAAGCCTCTTTTGAATTCTTCATAACTTTTGCTCTAAGCATGTTTTATAGGCTTGGGAAAAATACTGATAAGACACCTCCCTAGGACATCTGCCAGACTGTCTCCTAAAAAGCAAACTAACTTTTCAAGACAACCAGCTGATGTCTGCTCAACTTCAGCCCCCAAATCCCCTCCCTTCCTTGTTGCTTAGCAACAGCCTTTACTTAAAAGAGCAGGCCCCCATTTGTTTCTTGCCCTGTATTGATTAGCAATACTTGGCCCTTTTCTCTCTTGGAAAGCAAAATAAACTTCCTCTCTGAATCTCTTCTTTTATTTGTGAATTCTTTCACAGCCCAGGTCAAGGGCCAAACCCTAACACAAATCAATTTAAATAGCAAAAATACACATATTTTCCCAGGAGAATGAAATAAAACAGTCAACTCAAATGCAGTTTCCCTAGTCACAAACCTAGAATACAACTTTACATCCACATTCTGCTCCTTGCCTTGCAGTCTCTCCTCTCCTTGCCTGCCAGCTACAGACTTCCGTAATTTCTCACAGAGGAAACATGGCCCCAGTAATATTCCTCCCAATTATAAATAGGTTTTGTCCCAGTACAGGTTCTCTGCTATTTTGAACCAAAGAATTTGCCCCAAGTGGTGTGTGATTGGGAGAACAAACATGAATAATTTTAAGCCTAAATAAGTTTGTCTTTTCAGGTTTTTCTTTTATACCAAAAATGCTATTACTGGTGAACTGGTAAACAGCCTTCTCTTTCTATTCACAGTATATTCAGAGTAAGTAGAACAACAAAAGCCTTTGCTGCTCCTTTGCAATGTAACAAATTGCCTTTTGTATGTGCTCAGGCAAATGCAAAACTTCCTTTTGCAGTGATCAAAACCTAACAACAAAGTCCTGTTGATTGACTACGTTTTTCAATTTCTAATTAGCAAATTTTGTTTTTACCTTTGTAGACACCATAAACAAACCCCTTTCACTTGGAAGCTAAAAGGCAAAAGATCCTTTGAATCTCTAAGTTGTCACACATACTAAACAAAGCCAGACTAGATTTTGATGTTTCCTTTGGTTTACCCTTCCACAGCAAACAAGAAGAAATAACACCTCAGCCATCAGTTTCTGAATCTCACAAAAGGAAATTAACCTCTCGGAAGAAGAACTGCCATCTGGGTCCAAGTGAAGGTTTTTCATTATACAGAAATAGGAATGTTTTTCTTAAA